>JAANYP010007839.1:0-137500 GCA_020465985.1 Centrapalus pauciflorus | reverse complement strand
AAAGGTCGACATCACTACGACAAATATGTCATTTGTTCACATCATTTTTACACGCTTTTTAAAAGTGTGTAAAAATTTAGTAAATTTTCTACGCTTATAAATGTGTTTAAAATTATTACAGTAATAAGCGTGAAAATATATACTAAATCATCCTAATTACCACATTTAAAATCATGAAGAAAAAAGTTCACATGTATATGTGTGGACAAATTTTAATTTTTTCACACTTGAAAGTGTATAGATAAATTTTTCGCACTCAATTTTGCCACGCTTCCTCTTATGCGGACAAATTAAATGTGACAAATTAATTTTCATACTTTTAAGCGTGGACAAATTATTAGTTTGTCCACATTTATATCTGCAAACTTTTTTTAAAACACATATTTGAGTATAAAAACTCCACACTTGTAAGTGTAACTAATTTTTACATTCTTATAAAAAAACTTTTTTACGTACTTGCTAAAAGCATGTAAAAATAACGTGTACAATTGACATTTTTTTTGTAGTGCATACTTAAAAAAAGTGTCAAAACGGGTCAACACAAAATATGACCAGAACCCCATATGAAAAAAATGACGACTCAAACACAACACGAAAATTACTAGGTTAAGAATGAGTCGACACAAAATTAACACGAAACATAAATTACACAAATTTGTTCAACACGAACACGATCCAATTGACCATCGTACTAAAAACCGAGCCTGTTGGTAATATCAAAACTGTCTTTTTAATATTTTTATGGGCAAATAACCAAAAATAGTAATAAGTTTTGACATTTTTATCATTAATAGTAACATTATTTATTTTTTATTATTTATGGTAACAACTTTTTATTTTAGGGAGAATTTCATATATACCCTTCCAAAACTTCATATCCAACCTAAAATTTTAATATCATATATATCCCTCCTAAACATTATAATATCATATATACCCAATTTTAATTATTAATATCATATATATTCCTCTTAAACATCATTAATATCATATATACCCAAAGTCATTAATTTAATTATTTATATAACATTTAAAACTCATAATTAACATTATTTCTTAATTAATGACCATTATACCCTTACTCATTTCTTCTTTCAACTAAACTTCAAAATATCATATTTATCCAACTTAAATTAAAATATCATATCCCTTTTAATAATTTTATATAATTTATTTTTGTAAACTTTACAAAATAAATTCTTCAAACTAAAACAAATTAACATTAAAAAAAAATTTGTATTATGTTTTGTTCGTTTATAATCAAATCGTATCGTCTTATTATATTTTTTTATTTGTTTTTTTTCTACAGTTATCTATATACAATTAACTTATTACATATTATGTTCTTTTTTTGCTTTTTCTTTTAGAATTTTATAGTCGTGTCGCATTATATTTTCTAGTTACTAATTATTAAACAAATTATTATAAAACTGGACTTTAAATATATAGGCTTATGTATATATATATATATATATATATATATATATATATATATATATATATATATATATATATATATATATATATATATTGTAGTTAACACAAGATATACACAATTAATTCTATCGGATAACAAGTTATAACTCAGATACCAGACTAAATATAAAAATTTCGAAAAGAAAAAGAAAAAAAAGAACATAATATGAAACCACTTAATTGTATATAAATTACTGTAGAAAAAAAAAAAAAGAAAATATAATAAGGCGATACGATTTGATTTCAAACGAGCAAAAACATAATACAACTTTTTTATTTTTATTTTTTTATGTTAATTTGTTTTAGTTTGAAGAATTTATTTAGTAAAGTTTACAAAAATAAATTATATAAAATTATCAAAAGGGACATGATATTTTAATTTTAGTTGGATAAATATGATATTTTGAAGTTTAGTTGAAAGAAAAAAATTAGTAAGGGTATAATGGTCATTAATGAACAAGTAATATTACTTATGAGTTTTAAATGTTTTAAAATTAATTAAATTAATGAATTTGGGTATATATGATATTAATAATGTTTAAGAGGGATATATGCGATATTAATAATTAAAATTGGGTATATATGATATTATGATGTTTAGGAGGGATATATATACATATGATATTAAAATTTTAGGTTGGGTATATATGATATTATGAAGTTTTGGAGGGGTATATATGAAATTCTCCCTTTATTTTATAATCAATAATAGTAATTGGTGGCGTGCAAACCTGTTTAGCAGGTCACCAACTTTTCAGTTATCAAAAATAGCAACATCTTTTCAAATTTTTATCAATAATGGTAACATATCAAATTAAAACATAATTTTTCTTGTTTTATTAAGTTTTCTAATATTTCATAAACACCAAAATAAACCAAATTTATATTCTGAATATTTACGGGTAGATAATATTCGATTATTTATTCATAATTATATATAATATGAATGAAAAAAATACTATGAATCAATTTCAATTTTCACTTTTTCCAACTAAAACACTACGAACCATACTTTTCTTAGTTTTTTCGAACAAAATAATATAAATCGTTTCATTTTTTTAGTTTTTTCCAATCTAAATGGGTCATAGTTTTTTTATTTAAAAAACAAAAAATCAAAATTAGTCCCAATATTTTTCATTCATAAAACTATAAACCACAATGAGTAATGGTTTTTTTCATTCATAGAAAAACTAAAAAATGAATGGGTCGCAATATTTTTTCAATCGTAGTAATTTTATTTGGAATAAAAAAAATTACAAATTGTTCGGCTTTTTAATAAATTTCAAACAAAATTGATTACAAACTATTCAACTTTTAGCTATCCCGAATGATAAACTACGACCCAATCATGTTTTAGATTTTTTTTACAAAAAAACTATAAATCATTTTTTGATTTTTCGTACAAAATAATTGCAACTCATTTATTTTTGTGTTCTTAACAACGAAAAAACTATGAATTATTCCAGTTTATAGTTTTGCCGAATGAAAAATATTGCAACCCATAAAAATGATACATAACCACTTGCAAACACTTGCTAAACCAATTTCCATAATTTAGCTTATAACGCAATCAACTCATTAAATTAGAGGTTTATTATCTTCCTAAGTTAAAGAACTCTCCAAGCCAAAATGAAGATGAATTCCACAGCTCAATTCGATCCGTTACGACCTTTTTTTTTCCTTTGGTTTGCTCTTACAAACACACACACCACTTCTCAATTGTTTTTGGAATGAATGAAAAGGAAGACGTGTTATACATATAAACTTATCGTTTATAACGCGAGTTCGACACCGATACACGATCCCGTTATCAATATTTCATAATTAATATCATTATTCCCATTTAATTCTGTGGTCTCATATTTATTAATAATCCACTAGAATTATAACCCGGTGACATGTATACTCAACCCCGACACGGTTCATTCCACTAATTGTCATACAAATGCCCCAACGCAATATTAATAATTTGGGATAATTGTGCAAAAAACCTTCAACTTGTCAAGTTTTTGTGATTAAAACCCCAAACCAGTTTTCATTGTATAGAATACCCCGAACTAACTAAAAATCAGTAAATCAAGGTTTTATTAATGGTTAACCGGTTGAAATCGTTTATTAATCCTACGTGGACCGATAAATAACCTACGTGGAATAAATTTTAATTGTTGAAACCGGTTGTCAAATATTTACACATCATTAAAACACTCGTTGATGATGTAATCCCGCTTAAAAATTATAATTAAAAATTATTAACGGAGGTTTAAATGATGTGTAAATATTTGACAACCGGTTTCAACAATTAAAACTTATTCCACGTAGGTTATTTATCAGTCCACGTAGGATAAATAACCGATTTAAACGGGTTAACCATTGATAAAACCTTGATTTACTGATTTTTAGTTAGTTCGGGGTTTTCAATACAACGAAAACTGGTTTGGGGTTTTAATCACAAAAACCTGACAAGTTGAAGGTTTTTTGCACAATTACTAATTTAATCAACCAATAAATTAAATCCACGTAATATTTCTCAAAGACGGGTTTTACAATTTTTAACAACACAAAAAATTATGAATAATTGTGGTTTATAGTTTTTCAGTTTGAAAAATATTGCAACCAATTTTTATTTTTAGTTTTTTATATAAAAAACAACAACTCATTTAGATCGAAAAAACTAAAAAATCAAAATAATTCATATTATTTTGTTGGAAAAAACTAAAAAGGGAATGATTCATAGTTTTTTCGTTTGGAAAAAGTGAAATGATTCGTAGTATTTTTTTTGTTCATATTATATATAATTGTAAATAAATAATCAAATTTTATCTAATCGTAAATAAATATTTTGAATATATATATATTAAAAATTTATAAGCTTATTAAAATATAAAAGTTTTAAATAATGAAATTAAAAAAATAGCAACTAAAGATAGTAGTAATGTAATTAAATAAATTGAAACGTAAATTGACTTTATTTTGGTGTTTATGAAATCTTAGAAAAACTTTAAAAAAAATGTTTAATTTGATATGTTACTATTATTGATAAAAATATGAAAAGTTGTTACTGTTTTTGATAACTGAAACGTTGTTGGTGACCTGCTAAACAAGTTTGCAGGTCACCAGTTACTATAATTGATAGAAAAATAAAAAGGTCTTATTATAAATGATAAAAAAATAAATAATGTTACTATTAATGATAAAAATGTAAGAACTTATAACTATTACAGATGAGTGTTATGATTGTACTTTTCTGTCTATCGATTTACTAAGGTTTGATTATAACTTAGTTCGTTTTTTTGATAAAAACAAGTAGATTTTAATTTCTATTATTATTTTAATCACATTCTTGATTATATCATCAATTGAAAGATACACTTTTATATTGTAGTAGTTGTTTGTTGGAACTTTTTTTTTGGATTCAATCAATTGGATTTTGATTTTGCATGTTATTTTAGAGAAAATCATGTAAAAAATCAACGTACTTTTAACATTTTTAGAATAAGTAATTGTACCAAAAACGTTTCCACAAAAGTCCCTCAACTTAAAAATGTTTTCGCTAAAATCACTACACATCAAATGTTTCCATAAAAGTCCTTTAACTTAACAAAATCTTATGAAAAACTTCTGAAAAATCATAAAAATCCCATAAAACAACAAAATTCGTAAAAAATTTCAAGTTGAAAGACTTTTATGGAAACGTTTTTGGTACAATGATTTAATCAAAAAATATCGAAAGCACGTTGATCTTTATTTAAAGAGAAAATTGCGCAAAAAACCACTGAAGTATAAATTTTTTTCGATTAAGTCTCCCATTCATTATTTTTCCAATAAGTCCCCCAACCACCAAAATCTCTTCAAAATTGAGTTTCTTTTACTTGTAACCGGTTAGAACCGGGTAAAGATCCTATGTGTCATGATAGGTAACTGGTAAATGTATTACGTGGATGAAAACTTCAATCTTTTAACCCTAAACGATTAATTTACCCTTAATCGTTTACCCTAGAACCCTAATTTTTACTACAACGAAGGAAGAGAAGATCGAACCCTAATCTTCTCTGTAAAGTCGAACGAAGAGAAGATCGAAGGTATCAGTGAACAACAACGAAGGTTGTAAGTGTCTGTAAAGTCTCCATCTTTTATCACATTGTGTCTTCTTCATCTTGTGGCAAATCGTTGAACATCGATATTTACGATGACGGGTTGTTTCACTCACCTGTAAACACCCCAATAGAATACATAGGTGGTTTGTTTAAAACAGAGGAGCTTGATTGTTTAAATGTTAGTTACCCTGATTTCGTTAAATGACTTCAAAAGGTTACACATTTACGAACCTTCAATGTTTATTATCTGTTTCCTGGTAAGAAAATGTGTGGAGGATTAAGAGTGTTAAGATGTGATGAAGACATTAGACAATTTGTTGCACATGGTGTAAGAAACAATGGGAGGATAAGTGTTTATGTGTTGATGTATATCTAGAAGACGTGACTGAGTTTTTAGGAGAGGACACTATGTTTGATTATTCAGATAGTGGTGATGCAAATAGGGATGACAAAGGAAAAGGGATACTTGAAGATGATGAAGATGATGATGACAGTGACCCATCTTATGTTATGAGTGATAATGATTCGTCAGATTCTATTTCTTTGGACTTGGAGAATGAGGATGAGATGCCTGATTTTAACCAAACAACTACTAATTTATTTCTAAATAAATTATGTGACCATGAAATGAGAGCAACTGAGGCTATAGAGGACAGTGAAGGAGATAGGGATGAACAAGTTAGGGAAGAAGTTGAAGATAGTGAAGAAGATGTAAATGGAAGCAGCGTGTTAGATAAGCCTCAAGTGTACCCTGTGTTCGATCCATCAATTGAATGGAAATCTATGAAACCGGTCATAGGAATGAGATTTGAAAGCCCTGCCCAACTTAAGCATTCATGCTATGCAGTTGCAAATGGTTACAAGTTGTGTTATGCAAAAAATGAATCTACCAGGGTTGTTGTTAGGTGTTGCAAGACAAAGGAAGGGTATGGGTGCCCATTTAAGTTGTGGGCATCGTGGCAGAAAGTGCAAGGTAGAAAGGAAAGCTTTCATATCAAAACCATTGATGATCAACATCAGTGAGCAAGGAATTACAGCCTTGGTTCTTTGGTAACATCCTCATGGCTTTCAAAGATGTACATTAAGGAGTTGATTAAAAATCCTCACATAAAGCTGAAAGATATGCAAGTAGATATTTTGGATAAGTTTTTGATCAAAGTTAGCACTGCACAACGTTTCAGGACCAACTCACTTGTTTTGAATGAATTGGATGGTGGGTTAATGGAACACTATGGCAGGGGTATGGGACTATGCAAATGAGATATTAAGATCTAATCCAACTACAAGAAGTGTAAGCACAGGATGAGGAAGGGGTAGACCTAGATCATCTCAAGCAGGTTTACAAGTATGTCTTATTAAACCATTAACATGAATATTGTTGTTATTTACTTGCAGATTTACATTATAACCTTTGTTATTTACTTTATGCAGACAGGAAGGGGTGGTAGTGCAGGAAGGGGTGGCAGTGCAAGAAGAACAGACAACACATTTAAGTTTGTTAGGAACCCCACTGTTGGTGTATGTCATAATGTTTTTAACTTATACTATTACTTTGATATTTGCATAAAGTGGCTGTTGAATTTGACTATGAACCCCACTGATTTTATGATGCACTCATCAAGAGGTGGATTAAAACAAGAGGATACTCAACCTCTTAATCTGCATGAAGTGTCTGTTGAATTTGACTATGAAGATGTTCCTGAATTCGTGGATATACCTGTGTAGGATAGCCAAACAGTTGTACAGTCACAACCAATTGAAGATTCCCAGATGGAAGAAACATCACAAGAGCAAGAACCACAACCACCACATCAAGTCACTAACCAACAACAACAATCACCACACCAAGTCCCCATAAAACCGTATGTTCCACAAAAGGATAAGAAAAGGAGGCCATCTGAAAGGATACTTAATAATAAATTGAGGAAACATTTTATGATGCTGATGGAGGAGGATCAACAGCAGAGAAAGTCATTCAAATTCTTCCATAGCAGAAAGGGGGGAAGACTTTTCGGTCGGTTTGGGACCTTTCTTTTGGGTAGGGCAATGCTTTTGGGAGGGTAATATAAGCAGAAAGGGGGAAGATGTAATTTTTAAAAATTTTTGATGGCCTTTCTTTTAGCTGTACTTGAATGTGTATTGATGCCTTATGATGCTTAATTCAAGAATTTTGCCTTTTGTTAGTAACTTTTTTGTATTTAATATCATGTTTTGACCACATCTTTGATGCATCTTTCTCAAAAGTCACATCCCTTGTGTACTGTTGTTTCTCACAGTGCATAAAATTTCAAAAGACTCATAACACAGATTTCAATTGAAACATTGCCTTCATTACTCAAAAGTCACATCTGTATATTACATTACCACTTCCATAAAAAAGATACAGACATACCTAAACACATTGTCTATCCTTCCCTACCATTTACACTTCAAAACTAAAACATCATCTTCCACAAGAAGAAAAATACACAGACAAATAAAGACCTTTGCAACATCAACACTTCCATCTTCAATTTCTTCATTTCTAGTTGCATTTCAATTTTTTCCATCTTTGATTTCTTCAGTTCCAGTTGAAGGGAATCGACAATCCTTTCATAACAATCTGATACATTTTCAGGAGCAACCCACCTGAAGAAATTGCAATTTCTTTGGGGATCCTGCAAGCAAATATGAAATCTTGAAGCTCAATAAGAATATGCTCATCAATAATAGAAAAGTACCTGGAAATTAGGGCATGAGACAAACTTTCTTCCAGGATTTTTTCTGGTTGTAGATGTCCACAATCCAACAATGTCTCCACACCTACATCTGGCTAAAGCATTTTCTCCTCTTCCTTCTGTACAACTTTCATTTGAAGAAGAAGCCATCGAAGTCGGTATACTCTTCTTCCTTCAGAGACCATCAAACGAAGCTGTTCTGCAAAAAAGCTTCACCAACCCAAATAATAACACAATACATGACATGTTGGATGCCATGTAATCAATAATAAAGCCACGTAGACGCCACGTTTCTAAATGACCGATTGCAACCTATAAATCTCAGTTTTGATGAGATTTTGATGGTTGGGGGACTTATTGGAAAAAAAATGAATGGGGGACTTAATCGAAAAAAAGTTATCATGCACAATTTTCCCTTATTTAAATGCTCGATAACATTAAAACCCAAATATTTAATAACTTGTACTTTTCGGCTTTAAACTCAAAAATCAATCCAAACATTGGAAACCATAAACCATAAAACCATGGGTTAAACTGAAAAACCAAACCAGAAAACTGAATTTGAAAAAAGTACACCAATCAAATTAGTTTAGGACTAAATGTCATTTTAACCATTTAACTTTCAGATTTTTTTGATTTAGTCATTAAACTATTTTTTTTGTCTTGATTTAGCCACTAAACTATTTTTTGTGTATATATTTAGCCACTAAACTTTCTTTTTACCGATTTAATCACTGAAAATTGTCTCGATTTGGCCACTAAACTATATTTTGTATCAATTTAGCCAGCGGTTTATTCATTTTTCCCAAAATAGAACATTATAATAAATATTAGTGGCTAAATTAGGACAAAAAATAGTTTAATGGCTAAATGAGACAAATCTGAAAGTTGGATGGTCAAAATGATACTTAACCCAGTGACCCATCACCGTGCTCTCAATGGCTACATCGGACATTTGGCATCGCCTCGACGCTTCCACTCCTCTTCTGGGTTTTTCGTCGTTTGAATGGGTAAAAAATGGGTTTGTTTGATTTTTTTCTCCTAACTAAAAGATGTATGTCATTCCATTGGAGAGAGACAAGAATTAGAGGTAGATGAGTTTTGTGGGTTCAAGTTGCAGGTTGCTGGGCAGTTAATAGCGGTGCTATAGCGGTTAGCGGACTTTCACTAAATAGCGGTGACAAATAATGGTAGGAAATAGCGGTCCCACTATTAGCAGTGCTATTTACCGCTATATGAACGCAATTTTGGATAAAATAGCATTAATAGCGGTCAAAATAGCGATATGAAACCTTAGTTACCCATCTGATGACTTTAATTATATTTTTTACATAACCTTTTATGATTTTAAATTTAAATATGTATTATGTTATGTATTTATATAACCTTTTATGATTTAATTATATATATGTGTATTATGTTATGTTTTTATATAACCTTTCATCAGTTATATATATATATATATATATATATATATATATATATATATATATATATATATATATATATATATATATATATATATATATATATATATATATATAGACACACACACACACACTCGGCTCCTCGGCTGACTTCGGCTGCAAAGACTTTCTCCTTAGGCGCATGGGTGTAATAACCCCTTTTTTTAGTATGCCTGGGAAAAACTCCTACGAAAATTAAGGAAAAAATGTTGGAACCTCATGGCTAAGTAGATGGTTCAACCACGCCCGGTTCCACGAAATGATTGAGAACTACGACGGGGTCGAAATGCTAGTAAAAGGAAGGATTAAGAATGTTATATATTTCAGGAGCTAGATCAGTTGCCGATGAACAAGTCAGAATTGTTCATATTAGATAGTGTTCGAGACTGCTTCTGCGCAGTTTAGCTCGACGATCCAACAGAAAGAAACCCCAGCCGCTTGTCCTACGAGGGCAGCCACTCCCACTGTTCACCTCCCCTTCGGTATAGAGAGACCAGATTTTTGTTTTAAAACTTCTATCCGGAATCCCTATACTTGATTGAGGGCCAGAGATAAACCACTCCCCTGGCCTCCTAGTCTCGACTATTCAAAGTTCTGTCCATTTCACCGATACGCTGGCGGTACCATCGAAGAGTGTCATACTTTGCGTGATGTCATCTAGATGAATATATATATATATATATATATATATATATATATATATATATATATTTGTGTGTGTATGTGTGTGTCACACACACACATACATATATGTATGTATATAACCGTTATACCACCGTGATAACTGCAATAGCAAATAGCACACGTTGAACGCTATTTGATTTTTTACCGTGATAACTGCATTGAGGTTGCAGCTTCAAAAGGCATGAGATTAAATTACAAAAGTGAGGGGTGGGGTGGGGGGCTACATGCTGCAAAAACCAAAAGGTGATATAGATGATTTGATCTAAAGTTTAAAAGGTGGGTGGTTTTTAGTTTTTACTCAAGGAAATTTCGATGGGTTTTAAATTGGTGGTCATTTGTAATTGGTACTTATAACATATAGTTTAAATACAATATGATATTTTATAGATTAAAAAAACAAACAAACGATCATGTCTTTTTATATTTTAGACTTTTGACATCATCTCTAATCAATTAGACGGAAATAAGTCTTGAATGTTTTATCTCTAAAAAACAAACAGCTCCTAAGATACCAATCTTGAAGTACTACTCGTTAGAGTCGCGTTGCGAATCTTAATCTTGTTTGACAGTATACACACATAGGAACACAATCGTTATGCCATTATGGTGTGTTTGTTCAAACCCATTATTAGCTTTGGAAGAATATGTTTCAAACATTAAAAAATAGTTCTTGTAACTTTAAAACATAGACAAAAAGCTTATTTTAGAGTGTAAAGTTCTATAGAAATATACATGAATATACACTACAAAAAATACGTCTAATATCCGTATCTATTTTGAAATATATATATATATATATATATATATATATATATATATATATATATATATATATATATATATATATATATATATATATATATATATACACTTAAAAGTGTGTACATATGTAAATTGGTTAAAAAAGTTCAAATTGTATGGGCAAATTGCCAAATTGTCTCAAACCCACAATTTCTAGAGTGAAAATTAACCAAAATGGTTCAAATCTTCAAATTACTAATTCTACATATTTAAATCCGTGAAGATTCTCTTGTATTTATACGTTTACAGTTGTGTATTTTTACAATTTATTATATTGGTAAAATAATTTTTTTTATAAGTATATAATTTTGATCAAGATAAAATATTTTTCCAGGCTTACAATTTTCACATACTTTTAGACTTCTTTTTCAATCATCACACTTCTTTCATATGCATGCACACACAACTCATACCATATCCGTTAATCATAGAAAGTCATTCGTCCATCTTCTACACACACATGATGAAGGAGGTTGTTGTAACTAGGGCCGTAAACAAAACGAACATTCAGTGAACTGTTTGATAGGAAGTTCGTTTATGTTTGTTCATAAATAAAACAAATGAACATTAACACATTTTTTAGTTTGTTTAATTAAATGGACGAACATGAACTTAAGCTTCGTTCGTTCATTTATGATCGCAAACGTTTGGTTACATTCGCTCATTTGGGTTTGTTTATGTTCATTTATATTAGTTGCGTTCCTTTATATTCGTTTACATTCATTCATGTTCCTTTATTTATGCATAACAAGTTCTAGTATATATTACTAGTTTAAGACCCATGTATTACATGGGTTCACTCATAAAATATTTAAAAATTTTAAGTGAAAGGAAAATTTATTTTAAATAGTTATAGGATAAACTAAAATAGATTGTTAAATATTATAATCTTGATATTTTATTTAATCATCATTTTATAATTAAACAATATATGTTAATTTATACCGAAGAATTTTATGAAAGAAAAATATAAAAAATGATGATTATATAAATACTAAATGTTAAAAAATGCTAATGTTTACCATTAATTATATAAATATTAGCAGTAGACATTAAAAATGCACGCCTCTGTTTAAATTTGTTTAAATAAGATTAAAAATAATATAAAAAATATAGAATGATATAAACTATAAAAGCATTACATACACAAGTAATGATTAAAATAGAATAACATAAAATAAAAACTACAACGTAATGTTTATGATAAACGAAAAAAAAACAGTATACATTAGCCAACACTTCTTTGTAAACAACATTGGATGTCTTCGTGGTGAGAGCACCGTCTTTATCGGAGATAAAAAATTTTAACCCGTTTATGCTCTTAACTCTTGATAATGGAAACATACAACTGCCCATGTTTGAAAACTGGTCTTGACAAAAATAATCCAACTCTTGATAGAGATTGTCCCTGACTTTTGTTTATTGTAATGGCGAAACAAACAACAACCGGAAACTGTCTTCTATACATCTTAAACGGCATATTCTTGTCAGTTGGACACAGTGTCATCCTAGGAATTAATGTCCTACCACCAATGTTGCTTCCAGATATGATTTCGGCTTCGATAATATGTTGTCCAAGTTTTACCACTTTTAACCTCCTTCTGTTGTATAGACCACCAGTTTGATCGATATTTCGAAGCAACATAATAGGAACACCAACTTTTAACATCAGTTTGTGACAAACAAAGAATAACACACATAATAATATAACATGACACTAATCTAGTAATATGCACACATGAACAAAGACACGACAAGAGAGAAAGAGAGATATGTACAACCATATAGAAATTAGAATTGGTAATGCTGTAAAACACAGCTAATAACGAAATTATTACCATAAAATTCGTAACAAAATCCATATCATTTTCTTAGCAAATTTTTGGCTTAAGAAAAGAAGTACAAAAGTGGTTTACTTTCATTAATAGCAGTTGCTGTAACACCCCTCCCGATCCCGGAAATGCCACGTCAACATAATATCGTAAGTGGCAATAACGCAACGGATCTATAACACACATGTCATAGGATAATGCAGATTACGGCTAATTAAAACTTTACCACATAGACAATAACATACGATTACATCCCAGAATATTCGCAATCCTGATTAAAACCAGTATACATTCTCAAAACAACTATTACAAGAGTTCTATATGAACATAAAACCATTACGGATCTTCAATCTATCTCGGATCTACCTCGGCTGCGGCAGAGATCCCTTCTGATTCCCTGAACATGTTAGACTCGAATACATGAGCTATAAAGCCCGTGAGCACGCGAGGGTTGACACGGCACATAAGCACATAACACGCAATCCCTATCCCTGTCCCGATAGCCCAATACGCATCTCAGGTATATAAACACAAGTATGAGATCGGAAATAGAAACCCAAGCCCTGTGGGGACCCCTCCCCGGTGGACACATTGCACACAGCAATGGTCAGTAATACCCTGTAGCACGGAAGCTACCCGGCTACAGGCCCTGCCGTATATATACGCCCCAAGGACTGTGAGGGACAGTCAACCCGCGCGATTCCCTTTCGCGACTTATCGTCCGTATGGAACTCATCACGGACCCCCGAACCGATCTCACATCTCAGACATAACACGTATAAGGAATAGAATATACCTGAGGTTCACGTCCCTGTCTCATATATTTATAACACGCACAAGTATAGCAATACAGCTAGAATCGTAAAGACGACACGCGTTTAGAAAAGTCTCGAGTACTTACCTGACTGATTTCCCGAAGTCTGAGCACCCTGATCGAATCCGGCCCGCTGTCCGCTAGTCCCTCAATGGCCTTCAAGAACACAAGAGGAGAAGATGAAGATCAATCCAAGGCTTTTAGCACTCAATTCTGAATTTGAAGGCTTAATTCTCCTGGAGCTTTTCAAACAATACACACACAACACCTTTTAGGGTTTAATCAAGTGGATAAGGGTGAAATGAAGGCATACACATATATACGTTCTATTTCAGCTGGTCCCGAACCCATTAACCCGAACCCGATATCACATTTTCACTATTAATGCCCATTTAACCCATTTAATCCCGCGATCTCAAAAATATAATCCGTTCATTAAAATTATAACCCGATGACACGCAAGCCCCAATCCCGACACGTATAAATCCACGAAACGGGATATAATTGGACCAACCCAATATTAATAAAATATTTATCCACTAAAATAATTCCACGTACCAGGTCGAAATGACGGATGTTATAGTTGCAGACAGTTCATATAATACTACTGATGAAATCTTTCAAGATGTGATGGTTTAGAAATCATTTATTTGCGGGATTTTAAAATACTATAAACTGAATATTATATAAATGACATCGAATCTAAATTTTGATAAAAGCCAATAAATCAAATAGCAATATGTAATGAAACATTCAAAATCAATATGACAATATTGAAATGAATTTTGGAAGAAGTCAAATACATTCAATAAGCAAAAAGAGTGTAAGGTTACTTGTTCATCCATAGGCATACATTCAATCGACCATGTTTCAGACGGGTTCCTCTTTGATGGTACTTTCCACAATCTGATTATGTGTACCTTATGGTACAATCTTCACATTTAACCTTGAGATCCTTAATGAATGTGACATTAGAATTCATTGATAGGTAAGATTAGAATTGTTAAAAAAAAACTTTCTCAACGTATATATGTTAAAAGAAAGACTCCTTTTCAAATATTTATAGAGAAATTAAAAAGACTATTAGAAGACTATATTTGTATATGTGATATAGAAACCAAAAATAAAAGATATATTACAAAAATAAAAGATCATAAGATCTCTATGATCAAATAAGAGACTATATTTAAATTAAATGTCCATTATTTACTTTCTATAAGAATTATATGTTAATTATTTATAATTATCAATCATCCAAAATATACTTTCCATAAGAATTATATGTTAAACTTTTTTAATATATTAACAGGTGATAAAAGATAACTCAATAACAATCAGTGAAAGGAGTCAAATACGTTCCATAAGAATTATATGTTAATTATTTGAAATTATCAATCATCCAAGATATAGTTTCCATAAGAAATATATGTTATATATTTTAACTATATCATCAAATTCAATAATTACAAACAACCTCCACAATCAGTGATACGAGTCAAATACATTCTCACAATCATCGAAAATCAAATCATTTATTTACATTTAATAAAAAAAATCAATTCTCAATATAACATAACAAGATTAATGTTATCTCTGTTCAAATGAGCAAGATAAGCTAATCAAATAAACCAATAACAAAGATAAAAAATTCAATACATATTGCTGTTTGATATAATAAATTTTATCAAAATTTAGATTTGATGTCATTTATATATGGGATAACTGCGCAAAAAACCCCAAACTTGTCAGTTTTTTGTGATTAAAACCCCAAATCATTTTTCGTTGCATAAAAAACCCCGAACTAACTAAAAAGGAGTAAATCAAGGTTTTATCAATTGGTAACCGGTTGAAACCGTTTATTAATCCTACGTGGACCGGTAAATAACCTACGTGGAATAAATTTTAATTGTTAAAACCGGTTTCCGAGTATTACACATCATTTAAACTCACATTGATGATGTAATCCTGTTTAAAAATTACAATTAAAAATTATCAACGGGGGTTTAAGTGATGTGTAATAATTGGCAACCGGTTTCAACAATTAAAATTTATTCCACGTAGGTTATTTATCGGTCCACGTAGGATTAATAACCGATTTCAACCGGTTACCCATTGATAAAACCTTGATTTACTGATTTTTAGTTAGTTCGGGGTTTTTTATGCAACGAAAAATGGTTTGGGGTTTTAATCACGAAAACTGACAAGTTGTGAGTTTTTTGCGCAATTATCCCTTTATATAATATTCAGTTTATAGTATTTTAAAGAAAAGAGTCCAAACCAACATCACACCCAGTAAAAGTAAATGTTTATTATGATAACAAAGATTATTACCATTTAGCTTCAAGAGAAGGAGACATCATCA
The DNA here is from genome assembly GCA_020465985.1 of Centrapalus pauciflorus. Classification (NCBI taxonomy): domain Eukaryota; kingdom Viridiplantae; phylum Streptophyta; class Magnoliopsida; order Asterales; family Asteraceae; genus Centrapalus; species Centrapalus pauciflorus. The sequence continues at coordinate 121,254 of JAANYP010007839.1, read as the reverse complement.
AACACCTTAAATACAAATAACGTTCCTTTCCCACAAGGGTAATTGAACATTGATTCATGAAATTTATAACAAACACCACCTATGAAAGAAATTATTACCATAAAATTCGTAACAATCCATATCATTTTCTTAGCAAAATTTTGGCATAAGAAAAAAGTACAAAAAATGGTTTACTTTCTTTAGCAAACAGAGTGTAACATAAATAAAAAAAATTGAGTGGTAATAAAGAAGAATCAGAAAACAAAATCTGAATTTCACAGGAAACACAAACTCATTATAATATTATCAAAATTTAGATTTTATGTAACATAAAATGAAAATTTTGAAATCATTTATTTGCGGGATTTTAAAATACTATAAACTGAATATTATATAAATGACATCAAATCTAAATTTTGATAAAAATCCAATAAATCAAGCAGCAATATGTAATGAAACATTCTAAATCAATACGACAATATTGAAATAAATTTTGATAAGCTTATCAAATAAACCAATAACAAAGATAAAAATTTCATTTTGAAGGCGATGAAAGCAAATTGCGGGTATTTGGATGGTATTTTAATTATAGGCCCATGTATTCATTAAAAAATGTCAATTGACGATTAATAAAGGAAATTGTAACATCCCATTTTTGAGATAATTGCGTGGAATTATTTTAGTGGATAATTAAATAATTATATTTGTGTTGGACCAATGAGATCCCGAGTAGTGGATTGATACGTGTCGGGTTATGAGTTACGTGTTATCGGGTAATTAATTTGGTGGATTTAATTTATTGGCTCATTTATTTTATTATTATTGCGTGTTCCAATTAAATTCCGTTTCGTGGATTTAACGTGTCAAGATTGAGTGATACGTGTCTCCGAGCTAATAATTAGTGGATTATTATTATCTTTGAGATCGTGGATTTAATTGGGTTCTAATGATATAAATTGTGAAAAAGTGATATCGGGTCCGAGTTATTGGGTTCGGAGCCGGTTAAAGATAGAGACGTATATACGTGGGCTTCTTTTCTTCATTCTTATCTTTCTCCTTTTTGTGCAAACCCTCAAGAAAATAGAACGTGAGTGTGCGTTGTGTGTTTTGGAGCTGCAAAGGAGATCTTCAAGCTCCAATTGATTGCTGAAAGTTCATCTTCAACCTCCTCTTGTGTTCTTGAGACCTTCAAGGTAAGAACCATGGGTTTTAATAGCCAAAATCTTGAGTTGTGTATGTGATATGTTGATGGAATTGATTTCTGGAAGTATGTGGGTTAGTTATGTATGAATTATGTGTATTTTGTTGCTGGAAATCGAGTATTGGGGTTGAAAGTCCCCTGGTTCGGCTATGGAGTTCGAAGGGCAAAGATGCTGCTGTCTGGCAAAAGCGCGGCGCGCAAATTGCAAAAGCGCGGCGCGTTTTCTGATCTGCAGAAAATTTCAATAGGGTCAATAAAAGAGAGTTTTGAGTCGTTATTTGGCCGAGTCCCTTCGAGATATTATTGAATTGAGTTATTTGGGATATTGGGTCTCAATAGGAGTTCCGAAAAAGGGTTTCGGGGATCGATTGTCCGTTCGGGGATATGTTTCGGGATTAGTTTAATTGCGATAATTATGTTGGATTGAGTTATGTTTGATTAAATTGCGTGGCTATCGAGCTCGTGTTAATATGTGAGACCCATGATGTGTACAGGTTCTAACCGATCGCGTGCCGAGCCGCATTGAGAGTTCCTAGTTTTCAAGTCGGAATCGGCTAATCGGTGAGTACCCGAGTTCTTTTCTAAACCCCGGGATCGTTTTTGCGAGTCATAGCTGTGTAGCTGTTAGTGTATGTGTATATTGTGCAATGTGTGTGAGACAGGGACGCGGGAGCCAGGTATGATTCTATCTACCACACACGTGTTATGCGTATTTGAGTTGCAGGTGTCCGCGATATGTGATCGCGCAGGCTGACTGTCCCTAACCAGTCATGAGATATGAGACTGTATATACAGTAGTGATATTGCCAGGTCGCTCCTGTGCCTATTGTGAGCTAACCGCTGCTGTGTGCGGCCTGTTAGCTGGGGAACGGCGTCCCCTTTTGAGCAGAGATATGTGTTGTGCATCGAGTTGCACCTATGTGTTGAGATATTATTGTGTTGTGCATCGAGTTGCACCTATGTGTTGAGATATTATTGTGTTGTGCATCGAGTTGCACCTATGTGTTGACATATTACTGTGTTGTGCATGTTATATGTGTTATCGTGCAGAGTCTAACCCTCGAGTACTCACGAGCTTCCGAGCTTACGTATTCGAGTCTACCATGTTCAGGGTATTAGGAAAGAGATTGGTAGCCGGGTTTGCTGAGCAGGGAATTGCGGATAATCGAGGACGGTGTATCTGCCTTGCTAGGGATTATGTTAGTGTTGGCTGTGTTAGCATCTTTTGGGGATGTTGTAATCTAGTGGATTATGTGTTAATGACAATTATGTGAAAGTTTAAATTATCAGTGATTTCGAGTTATCCTATGACATGTGTTTAATTGAGTTATTGAGATGTGCCACCGGTGTATTGTATTGACGTGGTATTTCCGGGATCGGGGAGGGTGTTACAGCATGGTATCAGAGCTTGTGGTTTGAAGTCTGAGTATCAATTAGTGGATGCTTAACTTAAACCTTGTTCCGATCCGTGGGGGATCCATTGCGATTGATTTTAGTGGAATTAATTAACCTGGCTTAGTGTATAACGCTGGGTGACCTATCTATGGTTCTCAATTGTTTTGGTTTGTGCAGATAATTATGGCAGATCAGGGCGAGGGATCCGGCGCGGGCAAGCCGTCAGGGGACGAGTATATCCGCAGATCAGAGCTGTTTGAGGTCTTGACAGAGTTTTACAGACAACAGCGTGAGCAGGGTCGGGGCTTGGGTCCGAGTCCGGGGCCGGCTGTTCAGCCAACGGTGACAGAGTCTGAGACTGGTGCTTCATCTTCTACGTGGAGGGGTGGGTCCTTTAAGGATTTTATGACGGGAGATCCACCCCAGTTCAGAGATGAGGGCGAGCCAGGGATGGCTATGGCATGGGAGCGAGAAGTAGAGGCAGCCTTCAGAGTTGCGCATGTGGAGCCGAGAGATATGGTCGGTTATGCGACCTATCTGTTGAGGGGAGGGGCGTCTCAGTGGTGGCAGTCTATAGAGTCAGTGATGACATCTTCTGCGGCATCTGCGATGACGTGGGATCAGTTCAGGGTTGTGTTCGAGCTGCAGTACATCCCAAGAGATGAGAGACGAGAGATGGAGCGTCGATTCTTGCAATTGCGGCAGAGAGAGATGACGGTGCAGCAGTACGTGGACCGGTTCAACGAGCACTCCCAGTTTGCGACTCACCACATCACCACCGAGCAGCGAAAGGTCGATACGTTCATTGATGGATTGCGAGCAGATATCAGGGAGTTCGTTAGGATGCACGAGACTCCTACCTTCGCCAGAGCGTTAGAGATGGCCCGCATCAGAGAGCGGGAGATAGCCAAGCAGAGCGAGGATCCATCTTTTCAGCATCGGCGTGCAAGGACTCCTGAGCGGTCCTCGAGAGATCGGAGGTATTCCAGAGACGATTCCAGGGAGCGACGTTCGGGTCAGAGTTCGAGAGATAGACGAGACAGAGATAGAGACAGAGACAGAGACAGGAAGCAGAGATCAGGTGGACCGGGGTGGAGCCAGCGACCAGATAATCAGATTCAGAGGCAAAGGCAGAGTTCGCGATACATGGGGCAGAACCAGAGCAGCGTAGAGCAGAGACCTCGAGATGGGGGCGATAGAGGAGACAGTTCGGTTGGAGATCGGGGGTGCCCGAGATGCCACCATCGCCATAATGGGTCGTGTGTGCTCAGGTGTTATCGATGCGGTCAGCGGGGGCATGCTGCCGCCACGTGTACAGTCCCAGAGCCGTTATGCTTCCGTTGTGGGAGGCCGGGACACAGAGTGCGAGACTGTCCAGAGTCGGGACCAGCTATGCAGGGTGCGAGTTCTAGTGGGGCCAGAGCAGAGCCGTCGTCATGATTCTAGGGCGCGGGGTCGGATCTTCCAGGCGACTGCAGAGGAAGCTCGAAATGCTGCTGATATGATTTCGGGTATGTCTTTCTGAGCTTGGTTTGAGTATGTGTCAGTTGTGGGGCGGATTGCTGGGCTGTGTAAGTGATAAGCGTATGTGTTCTGTGCGTGTGAATGTTTTGTTGCATCTGTGATAATGTGATTCAGTGACAGAGTTGTGGGATAACTGTGAATGGGTTATGTGGGCTTGTCGTGTTTGGGGTGTGTTTATGGTGTTAATGTGTTGAATTGAGGAACATTGTGATGAGGGCTTTCGAGTTCGAAATTGTGCTATGTTAGTGGACTGCTCTTGTGGAGTTATGTGAGTTATATGAGTAGTTATTGTGAATGTGTTTGTGATGTGCTAGTGGAATGATCCTATTGATAGTGGATTATCATGTGATAGTGGATTATCCTATCGATAGTGGATTAAAGTTCTTGTGTGTGTGTCCATATCTATGATATTGCGTTTTATGAGATGCGTTTATCTGTTGTGGTGAAAAGAGTTGAGAGTTCTGTTGTGATAGTGGATTAATCTATTGAGAGTGGATTTAATCCCTTTATGAGTTTAATCATGTGTATAAGCTTGCGTTAGTGATTCGATGGAAATATCGTTATGTGTTGTGTTAGTGGATGATCTGTATAGAGCTATGCGAATATGTGATGAGAGAGAGCAAAGGCCGATGGATTGAGATCATATGTGGATTGAGTGGCTTATGAGGTGACGCCACGAGAAGACTCTGTGAATAGAGGATACATCAGTTACAGGTATGGGAATTAGAGGATTTAACTGAGCTATTAGCGGATTGTTTAACCGAGTTAGAGATGTGAGAGGATTGTCATGCTTAAGAGTCAAAATGAAGAGGTGTATTAGTAATGATTGTGACATTGAGAATTCAAATGCGAATTTGACAGAGTTGTTGAGAAATTATATCGAGATTATGAGTCAACATTTTCGGGGAGTTAACATGAGAGGTGTGTATTTGCGAATGAGTTGCGATAGATTCCGGGGACGGAATCTTTTTAAGAGGGGAGGATTTGTAACATCCCATTTTTGAGATAATTGCGTGGAATTATTTTAGTGGATAATTAAATAATTATATTTGTGTTGGACCAATGAGATCCCGAGTAGTGGATTGATACGTGTCGGGTTATGAGTTACGTGTTATCGGGTAATTAATTTGGTGGATTTAATTTATCGGCTCATTTATTTTATTATTATTGCGTGTTCCAATTAAATTCCGTTTCGTGGATTTAACGTGTCAAGATTGAGTGATACGTGTCTCCGAGCTAATAATTAGTGGATTATTATTATCTTTGAGATCGTGGATTTAATTGGGTTCTAATGATATAAATTGTGAAAAAGTGATATCGGGTCCGAGTTATTGGGTTCGGAGCCGGTTAAAGATAGAGACGTATATACGTGGGCTTCTTTTCTTCATTCTTATCTTTCTCCTTTTTGTGCAAACCCTCAAGAAAATAGAACGTGAGTGTGCGTTGTGTGTTTTGGAGCTGCAAAGGAGATCTTCAAGCTCCAATTGATTGCTGAAAGTTCATCTTCAACCTCCTCTTGTGTTCTTGAGACCTTCAAGGTAAGAACCATGGGTTTTAATAGCCAAAATCTTGAGTTGTGTATGTGATATGTTGATGGAATTGATTTCTGGAAGTATGTGGGTTAGTTATGTATGAATTATGTGTATTTTGTTGCTGGAAATCGAGTATTGGGGTTGAAAGTCCCCTGGTTCGGCTATGGAGTTCGAAGGGCAAGATTCTGCTGTCTGGCAAAAGCGCGGCGCGCAAATTGCAAAAGCGCGGCGCGTTTTCTGATCTGCAGAAAATTTCAATAGGGTCAATAAAAGAGAGTTTTGAGTCGTTATTTGGCCGAGTCCCTTCGAGATATTATTGAATTGAGTTATTTGGGATATTGGGTCTCAATAGGAGTTCCGAAAAAGGGTTTCGGGGATCGATTGTCCGTTCGGGGATATGTTTCGGGATTAGTTTAATTGCGATAGTTATGTTGGATTGAGTTATGTTTGACTAAATTGCGTGGCTATCGAGCTCGTGTTAATATGTGAGACCCGTGATGTGTACAGGTTCTAACCGATCGCGTGCCGAGCCGCATTGAGAGTTCCTAGTTTTCAAGTCGGAATCGGCTAATCGGTGAGTACCCGAGTTCTTTTCTAAACCCCGGGATCGTTTTTGCGAGTCATAGCTGTGTAGCTGTTAGTGTATGTGTATATTGTGCAATGTGTGTGAGACAGGGACGCGGGAGCCAGGTATGATTCTATCTACCACATACGTGCTATGCGTATTTGAGTTGCAGGTGTCCGCGATATGTGATCGCGCAGGCTGACTGTCCCTAACCAGTCATGAGATATGAGACTGTATATACAGTAGTGATATTGCCAGGTCGCTCCTGTGCCTATTGTGAGCTAACCGCTGCTGTGTGCGGCCTGTTAGCTGGGGAACGGCGTCCCCTTTTGAGCAGAGATATGTGTTGTGCATCGAGTTGCACCTATGTGTTGAGATATTATTGTGTTGTGCATCGAGTTGCACCTATGTGTTGAGATATTATTGTGTTGTGCATCGAGTTGCACCTATGTGTTGACATATTACTGTGTTGTGCATGTTATATGTGTTATCGTGCAGAGTCTAACCCTCGAGTACTCACGAGCTTCCGAGCTTACGTATTCGAGTCTACCATGTTCAGGGTATTAGGAAAGAGATTGGTAGCCGGGTTTGCTGAGCAGGGAATTGCGGATAATCGAGGACGGTGTATCTGCCTTGCTAGGGATTATGTTAGTGTTGGCTGTGTTAGCATCTTTTGGGGATGTTGTAATCTAGTGGATTATGTGTTAATGACAATTATGTGAAAGTTTAAATTATCAGTGATTTCGAGTTATCCTATGACATGTGTTTAATTGAGTTATTGAGATGTGCCACCGGTGTATTGTATTGACGTGGTATTTCCGGGATCGGGGAGGGTGTTACAGAAATTAACAAAACAAAGCCAAGCTTGAAACCAAAACATTGTGTAGTTAACGAACATAGTAACCAAACATCTTAAAACATAATCCTTAAAAATCAGTTTACAAAATAAGTCTCTTGGTGCGTAATGAAGAGAGAAAGAGACTAACCGTGATGGGAGAGCCGAAACATCTTCAAACATAATCGTTCAAAATCAGTAAACAAAATAAATCAAAATAAGTCTCTTGGTGCGTAGTGAAGAGAGAAAGAGACTAACCGTGATGCGAGAGCCGAAGTAAGAAGAAACGCCGGTCAACAATGGACATGTCGACAATGGGAGAGCCGAAGCAAACATCTTCAAACATCATCAATTTCGAACAGGTTTCATGGAGAGAAGATATCGATTAGGGTAGAAGAAATCGATGACTCCTTTGAGTTTGAAGAAATCGATTAGGATTTTCAAATGATCATATCAAATTCTTTTGATCCAAACGACCATAGGCGGATGTATGCGTACAACTAAACATGCACAATGTACTACCTTCTTTGCATGCTCAAAGATTGCAGAAATTCTAGTCTTTTCAACTCTAATTCCAACTACAACAATTGTCACTGCTGCTGCTATCTCAGAAGGTTGAAATTCCAAGAAGTCAATCCCTACATTGTTGAAATTACTAATTTATCCCTCTTGTCATAAAAAAAACTCAACAGATTTTACACAAAATTTATATCTTTTTACCTTTGATCAAACTTAAAATGAGGTGGTAGACTTAAGGATCTGAGATCTTGAATCTGTTTGATTTTGATCATCATCATCATCATCATCATCATTCAGCTTCCAAATGAATGAATCAATGAAAGAAAATGGAGTCACTGATTGCATCCTCCAATTCAATGTGCTCAAAACAACCAATTCCATTCTTTGGATTGTTTTTGCTTCGAATACAAAATTTGTTTCACCAACCTACAAATAAATTAATTTTATTAATTTCATTTTTTTAGTTGGACTAATGTAAGAAAAAAGTCAATCTTGTTCAATTACTAATCAAACTAAAACCAGACTATAAATTCAATCATTTTAATGGCAACAAACAGAGATCAAAATTATCTTATCAAAGAACAAAAATAAGAAAACAGACCTGAAAATCAGAATCAGGGGTATTTCTGTCTCTTCCATTTTTGCAGCAAGTGATAAGCAGGTTACAGCAAGCAACTGCATCATCCAAGGTTTGTCCTTCTGTTTATCAAACAAAAAAAATCTTTCAAAATGGGTTTAGGTTATTACAGATTTATAAACAAAGGTATTTAATTATTATTAAAAACTTACTAGTAAGTCATAGACAACAAGAAATCTGTCCAAATAGTTTACAGATAGATATGCACATAATGGTCCAAAATTTAGTTGAGCATGAACCTATGTCAAAATCAACAGCATATAAACCATTAAAACATCTAGATTCAATAATTTAAATTAAAAAGAAACTAATTAATGATACCTGTTTTTCGTCTGTTTTTGAAAAAAAAAATGCAAATCATAAAAACAAAATAACAATAATAAAAAGCTGAAACAAACCTTAGAAATCCATTCAACAGCCTCTTGTCTAGCAACCAAGAAGAAATTATCATTCTTCAATTTATTCAAATAACAAAGAACACCCATAATTTGCTCAGATTCTTTTACAGTCAACAAAGTCAAATAATCGTCATTTTGCAAAGGCAAATCAATTACTTTCTTTTTCATAAACCTGGGAAGTATGGAGGGATGTCGAACTGTGATTGAATGAATATGGATCCCAAACAAAACCCTATTAATCGCCAAAGCCTAACATCATCTTGGGGAGAAAATGTCAAACATGAAACATATTAGGGTTTGAAGCGCAACAGAGAAGAAGAAAAAGGGAAAAGAAGGTGAAACAGGATTTATCTTCAAAGCATAGTAGAGAAGATTACCAGTAGAGTAGAGGAGGCAGATTAGGGTTTGAGAGGTGAGGCAGAAATCAATATCAACAAAACCCAATTAATCGCCAAAGCCTAACATCATCTTGGGGAGAAAGTGTCGAACAGGATACATATTAGGGTTTGAATTGCAACAGAGAAGAAGAAAAAGGGAAAAGAAGGTGAAACACGGTTTATCTTCAAAGCGTAGTAGAGAAGATTACCGGTAGAGGAGGCGGTTTAGGGTTTTGAGAGGTGAAGCAGAAATCAATATCAGATTAGTGCAGCGTAAAAACATACGTATTTTTGGAAGTTGGGCGGGAAAAAAAAGATGGGTAGCTCTGGTTGAATGACACGTGGAAGAAAAAGTTTTCCTTTATTAATAGATATAGATGCTATTTTCTTGAAAGAGTTATTTTTTATTCTTTATCTCTTTCTATTTTTTCCAACTTCTACATTTTAAAAAGTCTAAATTACAAAATTGGTCTCTAAAATGATCTAATCTGATCATTTTTTAAACATGTCAATTTCATTATTTTTAATTTGTTTCACCATTGATCAATTTGTTTCATAGTATGTAAAAAAATGTAAATATTTATATTTTAATCATATATAATTAGAATTATTAAAGTATTTTAATAATAATAATAATCTTTTATCATATTTATATATTTTGTTAAACTAAAAGTTATATATTTTATGAAAACGTCAAAATGACATATTTCGTTTATTTAGAAATAAATCTAAACGTATCAACTTCAAGAAATAATTAAATCAAACGCTATATATTTCATTGAAAGCTCTAAAATATCTTATAATATTTTATATTATACAACTTTATAAATCTAAACGTTATAATTAAAAATATCTCTTTTTATAGATCTATAAAACATTCTTTTATTGGTAGAAAAATAAAAAAGACATCTTTTACAAATCTGGTTTTAAAACATATATAAATTTAATTTTTTAATGAATATCATTACTTTTTGGTTTAACAAAATATACAAACTTAATTTATTTTGATTGAACCACAAATGAAATCACAACGTATAATATATTACAATCACAACGCGTGCGTGTCTGTGTGTTTATTTTTTTTTATATAATTTACATAAAGTGCAACAAAATGAAACTAATAAAATTGATCAAAAGTGAAACGAAATAAAAAAAATAAAATTGGCTTTTATCAAAGTAAATCAATATAGGGATCAATTGTGTAATTTAGGCTTTTAAAATATAAAAGTTGAATCCCTGAGTTGACCGGGGATGGGGACGAGGACGGGTAATACCCGAATTCTAAAACCGGGGACGGGAGCGCGGATGAGATTACCCCTCGAGTACCCGTTCCCGAAACATAATATAAGTATAAATATTATATATTATATATGAATATTTAAATATTGCATATAAATATCATAGTTAAATACTTAAAATTTATACATATGAATCATATATTATATGTATAATATATAAAAATGTTTGAATACACACACACACACATACATACACACTAATCACACGTATCTTTCTCATTCACCATTGTAGTTTTTTATTTGGTGTCGGTTTATTGCATTTGTTGTTGTATTGATTAAGGCTAAGGGTTTTGCTTGTAGTCCGTCGCTGAATTCTTGTTAATTGGGTTAAGTTTCTTTGATTGTGGTTTAACTTGAGGTCAGAATGGTTGCATTGGATTATTTGGTTATTGAGTAGTTCAAACAATTTCTTGCCTTGTCATGCATGTCAGTCTTAGCATCAGGTTTGTCTTCATCTAATAATTTAAGTATTCATTCATCCTTATGGATATTAGATTCTAGTGCATCTCATCATATATCGCCTCATTTGTCTTCATTTGTTTCTCTGTCTCCTGGTTTAACTATGTCTATTATGTCTGCCAGTGGAACACCTATGCCATTGAATGGTATTGGTTCTGTTGTCACACCTCATGTGTCACTTCCTGATGTGCATTATGTTTCGAATCTTGCATCAGTTAGTCAATTGTGTAAATCTGGTTAGTGGGTTTTCTTTTCTGATAATAGTTGTTCTGTGCAAGACCCACATTCTCAGAAAGTGATCGGTACAGGTCGTAGGCTAGGCAAGCTCTATGTTGTTGATGATCTTAGGGTATATGATGTTGCTGCTTCAGGTGTTGATTTATCTTCTTTTTGTTTGAGTTGTTTGTCATCTGATTTGTATTTATGACATTCCTATCTAGGTCATGTGTCTGCATGTTGTCTACAGTTCTTAGCCTCTACAAGTGCTTTAGGTCAATTGAATAAATCTGATATATCCGCATATAGTGGTTGTAAACTTGCAAAATTTTCTTCCAGAGTACATCTTCTTTCGCACCTTTTGATCTTATTTAAATTGATGTATGGGGACCCTTTCTTGTTTATTCTAAGGGAGGTTCCAAATATTATATTTCGTTCATTGATGACTATACTCGATATACTTGGGTTTATCTAACGAAACACGAGTCTGATTTCTTTTCTATTTATAATGAGTTTCAATCACTTATTAAAACCCAACACTCTACTGTCATCAAATATATTAGATATGATTTAGGAGGAATATACATCTAATAACTTCACACAATTACTTGCATCTGATGGGACATTGTACCAAACTTCGTGTATTGACACTCCTAAACAAAATGGTGTTAGCGAAAGGAAACGTTGTCATGTTGTTGAGACTGCTCGTTCGTTGTTACTGTCTTCTAAGGTACGTAGTATGTTTTGGGGTGAAGTAATTCACACTGTTGTCTATGTCATCAACTGATTTTCTTGGCTCATAATACTTACCGGTCTCTTTCCTTTTGAAGAGCTATATGACATAGACCTGATTATACTTCTTTACGTGTTTTTGGTTGTGCTTGTTTTTTTTCGTCCTCATGTGGAACGTGATAAATTGTCAGCTTGATCTGCTTTGTGTGTCTTTTTGGGATACGGGATTACGCAAAATGGCTATCGTTGTTTTGATCATGTGAGTCAAAAGCTCTACGTTTCTTGTCATGTCATTTTCTTGGAACATATTCTTTTCTATTCGATTCCCGCTCAGTCTCATGAATGACATGGCATGATCTGATATCCTTTCTATTGATCCTTTTAATGATGACACTGATAATACCACTTCTAATGTCCAAACCAACACATCTGATATACCGACAACTGAGACATCTACAAAATTGGATGCATCTGTTACAGATATTCCTACAGCCCCTTCTGTGCCTGCATTCACCCCATCACTGGTTGAGAATGCAGAGGTCCCTACTCTACGTAAGTCAACCCACCCTCATAAGTCCACTAAACTCCCTGATTTTTCTTACTCGTCATACTCAGCTTCGTTTGCTTCTTTTATTGCTAACGTTCATAGTCTTTCTGAACACAATGCTTTTATAGAGGTTGTTTCTGACCCCCTTTGGCAGGATGCTATGGCTGAGGAATTGACAGCCCTTCATCAGACTCATACGTGGGATTTGGTTCTACTGCCATCTGGATAGCATACCATTGATTCTCGTTGGGTGTACCAAAATAAGACTAAGTCTGATGGGTTTGTTGAACGGTATAAAGCTCGTCTTGTTGCTAAAGGGTATTCGCAAGAATATGGTATGGATTATGATGAGATTTTTGCCCCTGTAGCCAAAATGACTACGGTTTGTATGTTGATTGCAATAGCCTCTATTAGCAATTGAAAGATTTCTTAGATGGATGTCAAGAATGCTTTCTTGAATGGTGATTTGCATGAGGAGATTTATATGACTCCTCCTGGCGTTCCTCACAAACCAGGAGAAGTATGTTGTCTGCGCACAACTTTATATAGTCTCAAACAAGCTCCTCGTGCTTGGTTTGAGAAGTTTTCCACATCCATCACGTCTCTTGGTTTTCGTTTTAGCAATCATGACTCTACTTTTATTTGTTATATGTATGAGTGCAGTTCGGATACTCATGTATTTGTATGTTGATGATATGATTATTACTGGTGATGTTTATACTGGTATTGAGTCATTGAAGCATGATTTAGCTCATTGATTGGATATGAAGGCTTCTTTATTTCCCGGGAATAGAGGTTACTCACTCTGACAAGGGATATCTTTTGTCTCAGTCCAAGTATATTCCGGATTTGTTTGAACGCGCTCGTCTACCTGACAACATGACTATGGATACTCCTTTAGAAACTAATGCTTGTTATTTTCCAACTGATGGTGTTCATCTCGATGATCCAACTTTATATCGTACTATTGTGGGTAGTTTGGTTTATCTCACGGTCACCTGACTTGATATTGCTCGTGCTGTTCATATTGTTAGTCAATTTGTAACTGCTCCCACGACTGCACACTGGGGGGAGTCCTTCGTATTCTGAGATATCTAAGGGACACTCAGTTCCAGACGTTTGTGTTTCCTTCATCGTCTTCTTTTGACCTACGTGCTTATAGCAATGCTTATTGGGTTGGGCTACCTACTAATCGTAAGTCTACCACTGACTTTTGTGTCTTTCTTAGAGATTCTCTTGTTTTATGGAAAAGTAAGAAGCAGGATGTTGTTTCTCGTTCTTCTATTGAAACCGAGTATCGGGCTATGGCTGCCACTACTAACGAGGTTGTTTGGCTATCCTGGTTACTTGCTGACATGGGTGTTTGATTATCTCAGCCTACCTTGATACACTGTGACAACAAAAGTGCTATACAGATTGCTCGTAATTCGGTCTTTCATGAACAGACGAAACACATTGTAATTAATTGTCACTTTACTCACCAACTGTAACACCCTGATCCCGAGTGGACCGGCGGTGTTAATTAACTACCTCATCTAACTAAAAGCAAACTAAATTATTTATTAAACTTTCAAAGCTTAACATAAATTCCAACTGATCTCAACTAACAAATTAAAACAAAGCCAACTTAATTAACGTTCTGTTAGGCACAAAAAGGCCTCAGTCAAACCTGTTCTGTATCTAAGGGGGAGATTCTTAATCAAACCTGATGATGCTCTTGAAGGTTGAATTTAAGGCTTGTTATATGCCTTATTGAAACCTGAAAGTGATTTGCAATATCAGCCTTAAGCTGTTCTATGTGTTGCATATGTTGCAACGAAGGCAGTTTTGCTCAAGCTGTTCAGTCTGCTGAACAGGCTGGACATAAACTGTCTACGCTGCTCTACACTGGTGAGCAGCTTGGGCAGTTTACAAGTGTTCTGTTCTTTGTGAACAGAACCTGTTCTTTGTGAATAGGCTAAACACTTTATGGAATGTGTTTCCAAGTCCTCATGTATTGTTTTTGACTGCAAGATCAGTTTACAAAGTCGAAGACAAAGTGGAAATCAGAACTGCTCAGCCTGCCCAAGCTGTTCTGCTACATGAAGACAAAATGTTATTTGAAAAAGGGTGACAGACCTTTTTCTTATATCAAAATAGGCCTTTACAAGGAAGAAAAACACAAAGTTGACATTCCTTATTTGGTTAAAGGCAATGCAACAGTAGACAAAGTGAAAAGACAAAAGTTCTGCCCATATGAAGACAAGTCTGCTTTTCAGAAAAGTGCAGAAAAGGTTATGTTGTCTTTTCAACAAGACTTTACCTTTTTCATTCCGTCCAATGAAGAAGCTTCACTTAGATCCTCTGAGTGAGTATAAAAGGAAACTTCCAAGGATTGAAAGATAAAGCCAAAAAAAGCTAAGTGCTGAAAACAAGAGTGAACGTGCATTCAAAGTGTGTCTTTCATGCATGCAAGTCTGCTTGAATAAAACAGTGCTCAGTGTCTAAGCTGTTCTTATTCAAGCTGTTCCTCAGAGTCTTGTAAACACAGTGAGTGATTCTTAGTGAGTGTATTCATTGTAATTAGTTTAAGTTAGTCTTAGACTAGTTAAACATACTGTTGTATCTGTCATCTCAGCTTGAACCTTTCCGCATTCAAGTTTGTTTGTAATTAACATTTGTTAATAATACTTACAAACATTGAGAAAATTGTGTGTAGTTTTTAAAGTGCTGTATTCACCCCCTTTCTACAGCTTAAAGCTATATACTTGGGATATCTTTTGGGACCTACAACTGGTATCAAAGCAGCTTAGAGTGTGTGTGTCATTCTAGATCTTTCATTCTCCCGAAGTTTCCATGGACAACACTGCTGCAAAGTCCTCATACTATGACAATGACTCAATGGGCAAACCTCCAAAGTTCAATCATCAGAACTTTTCTGGCTGGAAGTGCAGAATGATGCTCTACTTAGAGAATCTGGATGTACAACTACCAGAGATTGTAATGGAGGGTCCCTCTGTGCCAACCTCTGTTACAACAATAACTCCTGCTGTTGAAGGAGCTGCTCCTGAATTCAGAACATTTGAGAAAGCAAAAGCTCAATGGTCTGATGAAGACAAAAGACTGGTGGCTCTTGATGCAAAGGCCAGAAACAATCTGGTCATCTCTCTACCTGATGATGTGTTCAAACAGGTTGAGAAGATGAAGACTGCCAAGGAGATGTGGGATACTTTGTCTACCGTCTATGATGGACCCACAATCACACTTGACAACAGGATTAATAATCTTGTTAGACAGTATGAACTCTTCTTTGCAAAACTAAAGGAGACTCTCACTGAAACCTACACCAGGTTTACTGCTCTTGTAAATGATCTCAAAGCTGTTGGGATCACCAAGGACAGCCTGACGTTGGTAAACAAGTTCTTAGATGTTCTTCCTGAAGAATGGAATTATTTTTCTACAATTTTAAGGAATTCAGGTACCATCAGAAGTATGGATCTTGTCAACTTATATGGATCTTTACTAAATGATGAACAATCAAGCCAACAGAGAAGAAATGCCTTGGAAATATCTAAGAAAGGTGCAGCCTTTGTGGCTAGTGTGAGACAACCTGTAAATCAAGTAAGTGATGTGTTCACTCAACCTGATCAACAGGATGATGATAAGGAGGAAATGTCTGATGAGGAAGACAATGCAGATAGTGCTGAACTGGATGATGAGCAGATGATAGCTATGCTTGTCAAAAGGTTCAACAAGAAAAGGTTTGGAAGAAACATGCTACAGGGAAGCTCAAATGCTGTCAAAAAGAAAGCATTTGACAAGACCAAAGCTGAGTGCTTCAAATGTGGCAAAACTGGCCATATAGCTGCTGACTGTGTGTCAAAAGCTGTTGGTCAGACATCCAAACCACACAAGACAAACAGGGATGATGGCTATAGGGTACCTTATGGCCATGGCTAAGCTGAGGAAGTTAGAAAACTCAGTGGTTTCTAACAGGCAAAAGGGACTAATGGCTGAAACTTGTGACTGGGAGGAGTCTGATTCATCATCTGATGAAGAAGACAACAACTGTCTGATGGCCAACACTGATGTCCCATCAACAAGCAATTTCAAACAGGATCTGGCTGAAGCTGAAGCTTTCAGCAGCTTGGAGAACTGGAACCCTACAATGATGTATAAGGTACAAAATTTTATGGATTACAGTTCTGAAGAAAAAGTTAAAATGTTTGAATATATGCTTGTTGATCTAAAAGCTGCTGTTGAGAAGCATGCTGTTTTATTATCTGAAATCTCTAAACTTAAAATTGATATTGAAACAAAGTCCAGTAAACTGGACAGCTTCCATAAGTTGGAAGCTGAGCTTGATGAATTAGAACACATCAATTCCATTTTACTGGAAGAAAAGAGAGAAACAGATATAAAACATGCTAAGCTTCAAAAGATAGTTGACTCTTGGTGCCAATCTGCACAAAAAGTCAGCCATTGCATAAGTCAGCAGATTCCTGCACAAATCCAAGCCTATCTTGGAGGGGATCTTGACACAGCAGCTTCCATTGTTGAGGTTAATAATTTAAAAGAAAGTATACCTTAGATCTATTGAAAAAGTTTAAATTTGATCAAAGTTCTCCTATTAAAACCCCAATGGCAACCAATGTAAAATTGGTTGCTGATACTAGTGGCAAAGCTGTTTCAGTAACAACTTACAGAGGTATGATTGGGAGCTTGCTGTACTTAACTGCTAGTAGACCTGATATTATGTTTGCCACCTGTCTGTGTGCTAGGTTCCAAGCTGATCCAAAGGAATCTCATCTAGCTGCTGTTAAGAGATACTTCAGATACCTGAAGGGTACACCAGGCTTGGGTCTTTGGTATCCCAAAGACTCCAGCCTTGAACTAACAGGTTATTCAGATTCTGATTTTGCAGGCTGCAGGCTAGATAGGAAAAGCACAACAGGTGGATGTCAACTTCTTGGTGGAAAGTTGATAAGTTGGTGTAGCAAGAAGCAGAACTCAGTGTCTACTTCTACGGCTGAAGCTGAGTACATTGCTGCTGGAAGCTGCTGTGGGCAGATTCTGTGGATGCAGCATCAGCTTGAAGATTATGGGCTTGTGTATAGGAAAATTCCTATTCTGTGTGATAACACAAGTGCCATAGCTATTTCCAACAATCCAGTATTTCATTCAAGAACAAAGCATATTGAAGTCAGACATCACTTCATCAGGGATCACATTCAGAAAGGTAATGTGGAGGTAAGTTTTATTTCCACAAATGAACAGCTTGCAGACATTTTCACCAAACCTCTTGATGAAACAAGGTTTAATTACCTTGTCAGCAAGCTGGGCATGTTAAACAAAAGTGAATAAGTGTCCTTAAAAGTCTAAGATCTTGTATGACTCACACTGCTCAAGTTTCTTAGAACAGCTATGCAGGTTCTGTACTTAGCCATTTTTCTGAAATCCTTGAACAGCTTGGACATACAACAGGCTGAACAAAAACAGTTTACTCGTCCAGCCTGATCTGATGATTCATTCTTCTCTCTGCTCATTCCCTCACACTGATTTACAAGACATTGTCTTGTAACCTGCTCAGCTATTAAACACAACCTGTTCTTACATAATTGAACAGGCTGAGGGAACAGCTTGAAGAATGAACAGCTTGTGATGACCCTGCTCATCACATGTTTAATCAACAGCTTAGACCAACACTTTTTAATTACCTTTCTTCAAAATTAAGTTACTTAATTTCTGTTTTTATTTAACTTAATTACTGCGGATAATGTGGGTTACGTGTGTTAGTGATTAAAAAGGGCTCAAGTGATCTGACAAACGGTCTGACATGGACAACCGTTCTGTTTTCCGTTAACAACTTTTTCAAATCAAATCGCCCAAATGTTTCTCTCTCATACCCTCTCACATTCAAATCCTATAAATACCTCATACTGTTTCATCTTCGTCTTCCTCACTACTATCATCTGCTTTCTAAGAACCCTAAAAAATATTTGACTAAGTGTCTTGTGCTTCTGCTACTTTCCTTACTCTCAAAATGGCTCACAGAAACAACCCCTTCCTACCAGTGTTTGTTGGTGATGATGTGCAGAAACATCCATCAGTCACCACAATGCTAACCCTCAAACCCACCAACTACATTGCAAACCTCACAATCCCCAAAAACTATGTGGGGAAAGGTTATGATCAAGTGGTGGAATTTTTAATAGTTCATCTGTTGAACTATGCTATGACTGCCACTCCTGGTTAACTGTACCAGGAAATGGTGTACGAGTTCTGGTACACTTGTGCCTACAACCCCAACACCAAAGTCATCAAGGGGACTATTCTCAATGGAACTCAGACCATTGATATTACTGCTGATCTTCTCAGGGAGGTTCTTCATCTGCCCGTTGCTGATTCATATGATATGCCCCAGCCTGAAAACGAGCAAATGGGAAATTTGCTACGCTTCTGTGGTGTAGCAGAACCCAAAATTGGAGCAACGCTGTACAGGAATGATTTGTCTCCTACCTACAGCTTTCTGTTTGCTTCTGTGATGATGAGCTTCAGCAGCAAAGTTGGTTCATTTGACCAACTAAGCCGTGATGAAGTCCCAATAGTTCTACAGCTGGTGGATGGGACTACCATTGATATGGCTAAGTGGATCTTTCTGAACTTAAGGAACCTGGTGCAGCAAGAGCCAAGACCAGCTGCTGTTCGATACCCCAGGTTTCTGAGTCTCATATTCAGACACATTTGTGGTGAGCATCTGTACAACTCTCAGCCTTTACTTCATACTGCTGCATTCCCTGTAATAGGGAATAGAGTTTTCTACACTGATGTACTTCCAAATGAGCCTCCTCTGTCCACACCAATGAGGAGGTTGTTAGGATTGGTGGAAGGACCCTCTGCTGTGAGGGTGGATCCAGAAGCTGCTGCTCCCAAGAGAAAGTCCAAAGCCAGGTCCAAACTTGTTAAGAGGAACCTGACAACCACTGAAGCTGGGCCTGTGCAAAAGAAGGCCAAAACAGCTCTGTCTGAGTCTGCACTCTTAGCCTCTGTGGCTGAGGGGGAGCAGGCTCCTCACCCTGGTTCATTTGTTGAACCTGAAGCCTCTGTGGCTGGTGCCTTTGTGACACCTGAGACTATGGAACAGGCCAACCCACCCGTTCCTGACCCAGTCTCACCCCCTGTCCAAACAGATCCTCTCCCCTCTCCTCAATCACCCACTTCATCCATCCTGTACCACCGCAAAAGAAAATCAACCAAATCAACCAGCTCCTCTGTTCCCTACCAACAGGGTTCAGTTGTAAAAGAAGCCACCCCTGCTGCCTCTCCTATATTGGGAGAAGGTTCAGCACACTTGGAGCATGCTTCACTCCAACCTGAGTCTACCCAGAGTCAGCCTAGACCCTTTGGTTCCTCCAAACAGGAACCAGTTATACAAAAGGAGATAACCACCTCAACTATTCCAGCCTCCCAACAGGCTGAGAATATTGAAAGACAGGAGCCCTCTCCACTCCATACTGTGTCCACACTGTCCCCCACTCAAATTTCTTTACACCCTGAGTCTGCACGAGGTGTCTACACTGCTGATATAGACCAATCATCAGCTCAGCCTCAAACTTCTGCTCCCCATGATACAGCTGTTCTACACCAAACAGCTGCTGAGGGACCAACAACTCAAGCTGATGAACCTCAGGGATCATACCATCCCTTTGGTGAGGCTGTCCCTATGCAAACTCCATCAGCAGGTTTCACCACTGCTGATGTTGAAATGCATATCCCATCTCCCCATGATGAGGTGCTTTTACACCAAGGCACTGCAGAGGGAACCCCCACTGGCCTTCATGATGATGTTGCAACACAAGCACCATCTGAAAGGCCCCCGACATCAACCCCTTCTCCTGATGAAGCAGCTACAGCCGCTGCTGAGGGACCCTTTGACCCCTCCAAGCTGGGCCACATTACTTTTGCCCAGGCTATGGAGCTTCTATCAAATGTCCCTCTTCCCTCTCCATCACATCCTCATACACCAGCCTCATCATCATCTTCTCCATCCACACAATCTAAACAGTCAACTCATACACCTCCATCTCCTAAAGACCTGCCTTTGAAGGATCAGCTTTCTCTACTGACCAACAAAGTTGGTTCTTTGGAAACTACTATGACCTCTCTACCTTCTATTATTTCAGACTCTGTGTCTGAACAACTTAAGGGATTCTTTGATTTGTTCAAAGATTCCTTCCCTGCCACTCCACAAACAGATAATTCTCCACAGCTGCTTGCACTCACTGCACAGCTGCAAAATGTGTCCACCTCCCTATCCTCTATTCTTTCAATGCAACAGGACTCTGTGTCCTCAATGACAGCTATTTCTCAACAGCTGTCATCTTTCCTCACTTCTTGCAACACTACTCTTCCTAATACTCTGGCCAGCTTGAACACCCTCATTGGTTCCATATCCAATTCTGTATCATCAAACCTTGCTGATGTGCAAGATTCTCTCGAATTACATCTTGCACAGCTTCAAAGTTTGCTATTCACAGCTTCTGATAGGGAAAATATTGTTAAGCTGACCTCCCTTGCTGATACCCAATCCTCTTCTCTTCAAACCTGTCTTACCCAGCTTGCAGAGGTAAGGGACAACTTGGCATTCTTAGTGAATAGCCTTGTTGGCCCCAGACCTGCTGCCAAAACTGCTGGCAAGCCTGGTGACTTTGTGTCTTCAGGCAGACCTCCTGGTGTTGAAGGTGCTGGTACATCTCCTTCAAAGGGGGAGAAGTCATCTGCCTCGAAGACTAAGTCTAAGAGGCAGAAAACTTCTTTTCCTAAGGAAAAATCAGTGCCTGCAACACTCACTGGTCATCCAGCAGGAGCTTCAACAGGTACACTGGAGGGTACCTCCCACGCTGCTCAGCCTACTCAGGCTGAATCTCCAATCCCTGCCCAGTCTAAGGGGGAGGAAATTATTCCTGAGGACAGGCTAAGTAGCAGAAGGAGGCATCTGATCTTAGAAGAAGAAGAAGAGGAGGAGGAGAGTCCTGAAGCTGCTGTCACTATAGCAGCTAAAGAAAAAGAAAAAGCAGCAACTGATCCTCTACAGTAGAAAGCAGCAAAAATCAAATTCCACAAAGCCAGGGCCAAAGAAATGGGTCTTCCTATGCACAAATATTTTGAGTTTAGAGAAAAACAGCTTCAAGCCCTTGAAGCTTTAAGAAAATAAGAAGAATCTGCAAAAGCTGCTAAGTCTTTTGCACTTCAAGAGGCAAGGAAAATTAAAATGTCCTCTCTTGTTGTGCAAAAGAAAATTTTGGAAGCTGCTAAAGGATCAGCAGAAGAGAAGGAAGCTGAAAAAGAAAAAGGTGCTCTGGTCTCAGTGACCAGAACTTCAGTGCCTTCTGCAAGAGCTCAATTTCACTTAGACAACCTGGAAAGAAGAAAATTTCAAGATGTTGCTGATAGAAGGCTTGCTAAGGAGGCAATTGTCAAAGCTATGCCCATTTCAAGAAAAGGCAGTCAGTGGAAGTTGAAAATAACCAGAATGGGTGCAGCAGGCCCAGAACTAGAAACATATGACTTCACTGATGTTGCACAAATGGGGTACAGAGAATGGATTGAGCTGGCAGTTGCTCTGAGTGAGTCTAAGTCTGAAACTGCTAAGACTATCAGAGCATATGTGAAGAAGCTGATGGAGAGAGTAAAGAATCTTGGCCTGATCTCCAAAGAAGTAAGTGAAGGTGTCTATGTGACACATCCAAAAATAAAGGCCAGGAGGACAAAGAAGGATACTGAGATGGAACAACTCCTCATCCTGATAGAACAAGGTGACTATGCTATTGAGATGAAAGGAGTTGATCACAGCCTGCCTAGTGGAATTGAGTTTGAAGATGGCAAGATCATTGAAGAGCCTGAGCTGGGGGCATTTTTTGTAGATCCCTTAACTCAGAAGAAATGCTTTCAGAGAGCATCAGATCTATACAAGGTGGATCTGAGACAACTTGTAGCCTTCAGACTTGCAGTTTCATTCAGGCAGTCAAGCAGGTGGAGAGCAGCTGTCTGGGATCAACTCAGAAGCTGTTATGAGAGAGGTGAACTTGCATATCCCAAGTTTATGATAATAAGAAGTGAGATTGAAGCACTTGAGGAGACTAGAGAGGAACTTGAGAAGATGTTTGAAGATCCCTCTCCTTTGTAATGAAGTCCATCTACCATCAGGGTAGGTGAAGAATGGAAGCTGTCCATCAGTTGGACAGGCTTACCATTTTCTACTCCCAACAAAAACAGTCCGATGTACATTAGTTGAACTTTCTTTACATATGTTGTAATTTTCTTTTACATTAGTTGTAATATACATCAGTACATCAGTTGTACTTTTGTAAGAACATGTGTTGTTCCAATGTAATAAAAAATTAGTGTATATGTAAACTGATCTTTTACTTTATGTTGATGTTGTAATCTTATTTCAACAAATGTACTGTAAAAATATATAGTGACTTTTGATAAGGCCAGCTTAGACTGGTTATTGCAAATAGGGGGAGATTGTTAGGCACAAAAACGCCTCAGTCAAACCTGTTCTGCATCTAAGGGGGAGATTCTTAATCAAACCTGACGATGCTCTTGAAGGTTGAATTTAAGGCCTGTTATATGCCTCATTGAAACCTGAAAGTGATTTGCAATATCAGCCTTAAGCTGTTCTATGTGTTGCATGTGTTGCAACAAAGGCAGTTTTGCTCAAGCTGTTCAGTCTGCTGAACAGGCTGGACATAAACTGTCTACGCTGCTCTACACTGGTGAGCAGCTTGGGCAGTTTACAAGTGTTCTGTTCTTTGTGAACAGAACCTGTTCTTTGTGAACAGGCTAAACACTTTATGGAATGTGTTTCCAAGTCCTCATGTATTGTTTTTGACTGCAAGATCAGTTTACAAAGTCGAAGACAAAGTGGAAATCAGAACTGCTCAGCCTGCCCAAGCTGTTCTGCTACATGAAGACAAAAGGTTATTTGAAAAAGGGTGACAGACCTTTTTCTTATATCAAAATAGGCCTTTACAAGGAAGAAAAACACAAAGTTGACATTCCTTATTTGGTTAAAGGCAATGCAACAGTAGACAAAGTGAAAAGACAAAAATTCTGCCCATATGAAGACAAGTCTGCTTTTCAGAAAAGTGCAGAAAAGGTTATGTTATCTTTTCAACAAGACTTTACCTTTTTCATTCCGTCCAATGAAGAAGCTTCACTTAGATCCTCTGAGTGAGTATAAAAGGAAACTTCCAAGGATTGAAAGATAAAGCCAAAAAAAGCTAAGTGATGAAAACAAGAGTGAACGTGCATTCAAAGTGTGTCTTTCATGCATGCAAGTCTGCTTGAATAAAACAGTGCTCAGTGTCTAAGCTGTTCTTATTCAAGCTGTTCCTCAGAGTCTTGTAAACACAGTGAGTGATTCTTAGTGAGTGTATTCATTGTAATTAGTTTAAGTTAGTCTTAGACTAGTTAAACATACTGTTGTATCTGTCATCTCAGCATGAACCTTTCCGCATTCAAGCTTGTTTGTAATTAACATTTGTTAATAATACATACAAACATTGAGAAAATTGTATGTAGTTTTTAAAGTGTTGTATTCACCCCCCTCTACAGCTTAAAGCTATATACTTGGGATATCTTTTGGGACCTACACGTTCACAATCTCTATTTATAAAAGAAAATAAAAAAAGCTAACATAATTCTGATCCTCAAATAGCAGTCAACTCTCTGCACACTGCCCATCATCACCCCTGAGTACCTGCCGGAAGAAAGAACACAGCATGAGCCAAACGCCCGGTACGGAGATCGATTACAAGTGCAACGTATATGATTTCAAAGACGTAGGAATGTTTTGAAATACATATCTTTAAAAGGAAAGTTTTGAAAATGGTTTTTCTTTGAAATAAATATCCACCTCCACACCAGATCAAACAAAGAATATAATGGCTGAAGCAACAAAGGGTTGGGTTATATTTACCGAGCGTCCTAACATCATAAACAATAATCAATCTCACAATTACTCTCACACTCAAGACTACACTGAGTGCGCCACCTCAGTGCATCTGGCCGGAAGGAGTGTATTTCATTACACCTCACTTCTGCAAAACTCATAACATAGCCTAAGATGCATCCATACGCCTTCCTGAAATAATCAACAACTCATTCCCCGAGCTAACATAATCTCAATCAATCATGAATCATAATCACAAACAAAAGGGAGACGCCATAACCGATCACTCTGTTACGAAAGAGTCATGTCATTGGTGCCGCAATGACATGCCTGTGGTACCTCTACAGGTAGTTCACTCGGTAATCCTAACTCCTGTCTACTGTCTAGGGTTCAAGCATAACAAAAGGCCCGAATAAACATTTCAAAATTAGTAAACATTTCAATACAAAAGGGCCAGATTCACAAGGCAATATCAACTTTCACAACAAGCCATGAAGATTTTTGTCTTCAAAATATGATTTTCACAAATGTTTTATGAGCGTTTAAAAAACGATATTTGCTTTCGATAAGGAAACTGACACGTGATATAAAAATTCGAATGTCAAGTATTTGCATGCAATTCACACAACGAACAACTCAAGAGTAACGCTGAAAGAAGTACATGATCCGTACCTTAATAGCAGCTTAGCAAAATTTCACGATGACCACTGAACCGCTACGAATCAACCCGATCTATAAGAACGAACTTAAATTAGGAAATTGATAGAACTTAGCTAGGTTGGTCTTCTAGATACCCAATCCCACTATTATTATACATACTTTTGTACTTAATATTTGTTAAGTTCGGTTCGCAATTATTGTGGGTTCAGCGTAAAATGCTTCATTAGTCATTATTAATCGAATTTGTGTTCTAATAATTATTTATGTAATTTTCTGTACACTTTAATTGGTATAGTTTTAATGTGTAATTCAATCTCAATGAATATTTAAATTAACTTCACTAGCAATTGTACATTAATATTTAACAAGTTATTGATTATATAATTAACCAAATTTAGGTTACGGTTCACTTAAATTCAATTAACAATTTCAGCGACTAATAGTAATATATAAATGTTATTAATCATAAAATGTGACTAATTAATTAATTCATTAATAAAAGATTAACCTAAAGTTTGGTCCTAATTATATAATTATGATATTAATTGTTAATTAATTTAGTCATATTGGTTCCTACTAAATATTTTAGGTTCATTAAATAAATTCAGATAGGAACAATTTCCTTACCGTTTGTTCCCACCGTTCTACAAGTTGCTGAAATCTTCACTAAGGCGCACTCTGCTTCTTGATTTTGTGTTATGTCTGACAAACCCTCATTGTTCATTGTTGTGACATTGTGAGTTTGAGTAAGGAGATTAGTGTATTATTATTGGGCTTTTAGGGTTTTCCATTCTAGGATTTGTAGTCTATATATAGGGTTACGATTATATTTTGTATTCATTCATTTGTATTGTATTCTTCTCTTGCTTGCAGAAATAAACCATTTAATCATTCGATCATATATTTGTCATCAATAAACACACATTTACAGAGGGATATAACACACATTGGGGATGCAAATATAAAGTTTGTTAAACAAAATAAGCTCAATGCTTGTTGGGTTTTGTGGTGTTAAAAGTTTAATTGCCTTGAGAATAAAGGAGATAAATGAGATGCAAATCAACCTCGGGGCATGTTGATTGCATTGAACTATTAGACAAAATTTTATGAATTGATGTGGTGATTGTGTTTCTATATTATTTTTGAATGAACTGATCAAGAGACAAGAAAAAATGATTTGAATGCCAAATTTTGAGGCATTTTTGTTTCGATAAATGTAGAAATGTTTTAAAACCAGATTCTATCTGATTTTTGAGCTTTTATTTTTTTGACCCTTTTTAACGTTTGGGGAAAAATAGTTGTTTTGAACATTTTTTGTGCCAAAAAAATCACCTTTTTGCCACCAAAGGGTTCTATAAATAGTTGGGGGGTGTTTTTGGTTGATTACAACACATTCCAAACACATTTCCAACTCTCGTTTACTTGAATATATGACTCTCGTAATATTGTTACAAAATCTCCCGTTATTTCCTCAATTTCTTTTTTAATGACAATACTCAAGATACCACCTGATAGTCTTCCATCGAGAGAAACCCATAAATCATTGAGAATGCTCGAGAACAGATGAAATAAAAGATATTTGGGACGATTACGATTTATGTGAAATGTCAAGTGGATTGAAAAAGGAACGTCGCAAAGTTTGTCAAGGTTTTTTGCACCGCAAGGAAACACGATGTTGAGAAACCATATTATGAAATCATGCAATGCACTTTGCATGAGATCCGAGTCAAGCAAACGTTACCACGCAAGATAGTGTTTTCATTTACGATAACGATAAATTACGGGAAGCGTTTACAAAGTTAAAGATTTGGCGTTCGAACGCTTTGACGATGAAGATTTGATGACTACAATTCAACAATTGATGCTACCATATTATACTCAAGTAAGTCATACTACACTACGTAGAGATGCCTTAAAAATGTTGTGTTAGATATTTAATTTCCATCTTGTGGCTTTCTTTTGTAATAAATATTATTACTTTATTTACTTGTAATTTATTTCAAGACTTTGTTTAAGTTGTTTTCTTTATTTTACAAGTAGAGGGGGCTGAAGTGTAATTCATGGAAACTTGCTTTTATTCCCATGTAAAGTAGGTGACCTAGGGTTTTGTAATCACTCTCACGGATTATTGATCAAAGCAGTCGCCATTTCAGAATAACATTCTTTGTGTCCTTTTCCTCATCATTCTTCAATCATTGAGTTGAATATTCTGTTTGTTGAATGTTTGTGTGATAAATATATATACGAGTGCTGAATATATCTGGGAAATTATTACTAACAATTGGTATCAGAGCTCAGGATGTGGATTTTAACTGAAAACTCATTTGGATTTCTGCTGTTCTTCGTGTTCTTCACAAAAAGCCCACGGTTTGATCATTTTTTTCTTCTAAATATTTCTGTTTTTCGTGTTTCTTCTTCTCATAATCATCTACTATTCATCCCATAGTGATTTTGAGCTATATAGGTTTAATCATTACGTGTTTTTGTCCTTATAAATCTGATTTTTATCATCAAAAAGGCTAATGGGTTTTACTTCGGTTTTGGTTCATATTTTATAGATTTTTAGGTGTTTTGGTGTGTTTTAAATACCTACAAGTGTTTAAAATATTTTTCCAATCATTTAGAAATACTTTTTAGGCTCAAAACTGCTGGTTTTAATTCTGGAAAATTCTGTAAAAATCATAACTGTTGAATTTCGGACCCCACTTCGGACCATCTCGGACCTCAATTCGGTCCACTTCGGACCATATTTCGGTACATTTCGGACCATAGTTTATCCAATTTCGAACCTCATTTTGGACCAATCCGAACTTTGGACTAGCCGAAGTTCTGTTAAAGTAATTTTAAACCACTTAATTTTACGTGTGCTTTCATTTTAAATTTCATCTCGGACCATCCGAACTTCGGTCCAAATTCGAATTCGATTGTTTCAGTTGAAACTTTTTCTAAGTGTCCATACGAACCATTCACTGTTCATCCGAGATTCGGTCCATCCGAATTTCAGACCATCCGAGTTTGTCCAGATCAGAACTCGGTCCATCCCTTACTTCACTGTTCATCCGAAGTTCGGAGCATCAGAACTCAACTGTTCATCCGAACTTCACCCCATCTGAAGTTCACTGTTCATCCGAACTTCACCCAATCCGAAGTCAACTGTTTCTCCGAATTTCAGACCATCCGAACTCAGTTGTTCATCCGAATTTCTGTCTATCCGAATCCAGTTTCCACCTTCAAGATCTCTTTCTTTCACATCAGCACTATCAACCATGTCTCGTGAGGCACTTATCCTAGGATATGAGAACAGACCACCTGTTCTATATCCTGATGAATACGAGCAGTGGAAGTCCAGATTTCTTAAATTCGTCAGTATGCAACCCAATGGCAATCTTATGCTTCAATCCATTTCCGAAGGCCCGATCATTTATTATGAGGAAATTGCTGCCAGGCCCGAAGCCGACCCACCTGTTCTCGCATCTAAAGTGGAACGTGAACCTGCAAATGAATCAGAGAGAGACAGGCAACATGCAGACAAAAGGGTGGAATATCTGATTTACCAGGAAGGCCTTCCCACTGATATCCTTGTTGGTGTGGACAGCAAGATGTCTGCGAAGGAAATGTGGGATGAACTGGAGGTACAAATGCTGGGGGCTGATTTGGACGCCGAGCTAAGATTGAGGAGGCAAAGGCCAAGTTCACTGAGTTCAGGGCCAAAGACGGGGAGTCTCTACAGGCCACTTTCACCAGATTCTATGCTGTTCTGAACGAGCTAAACAAACTGCACATTAAGAAAGACAAGGATGACATCAACATCCAGTTCTTTGCTGCCTTAGCCCCAGAATGGCTAGTTACATGTCGGGACACTAGACGAGTCTTGGATATTCCAAATGTGTCTATTAATGTGGTTTTCAAGGAGCTGAAAAAGTACCAGGGAGATGTAGACCACCAGAAGCAGATGGCTAACGATCTAGCATCTCTGTTACTCTCTTCAAACACGAGCATCAAACCAGCAGATTCACTGGCCCTTATCTCTAACAAGAACCTCTTTACTGCACTCTATGCTCAGGGTTCATCCTCATCCCAGTGCCGATATGCTTCATCCCCGCGAGAACCTTATGATGAAGAAGAGGCATCAATTCAGGAATAGATTGCCTTATGGACTAATCGTCTTCAACAAAGACGTTTCTCCAATAAGACTAACAATCAACTTCGCTATGACACCGGTCCGCGGAGGTATTCTGATGATAGGCGGGATGACACACGTGATGAGAGGAGAGATGAATATCACAGAGATGACAAGAGGGATGACTGTAGGAGAGATGACAGCGATGACGGGCGATATGATGACAGACAGGATTATCAGGATGACCGCTGTTATGAAAGGCGAGACGATAGAATGGATGATCGTAGAGACGATAGACGAGATTATAATCGTCGGGATGATCGTCGAGAGGATCATAGGGATGAGAGACGAGACGATCGAAGGGAATATGATCGTAGAGATAACAGGAGAGATGAAAGCCGCGAACCTCGCCGTGCCGACAAGAGGCCGTTTGAAAGGAGAGATGAAAGGCCAAGAGGCAAAGAGCCAAAAGGGAATGACGAACGTCTGTGCTACGAATGCGGTAAACCGGGACACTTTGCTCGGGAATGCAATAAGAAGTTTGAAAGAGACGTTGGATATTATGAGCGGAAGCTGGAGGCCGCTAAGAAGAGATCTGATGCTTTGGCTTTGGTTGCCCAAGAAGATTACTGGGATGATGCGGACACTGATGACGAGGATGGAAATGGTAAGATGCTACATGGCGGATCGTATTGGATTGGCTGACTATGCTACAACGTCAGATTCAGATAATGCTGCTGAGGGGGAGTCACAGCAAAATCCACCAGTATGTTTGATGGTCAGATCCGGGGATCCAGAATGTTCACCATCAGATTCTGAGGCACGTGAGGTACATTCCTTTTACATTCCAAAGCATATAAATAATTTATCTGTACATTGTGAATGTAACTTGCACACACATATACTTGATCTAGAAGCTAGATTAAATGCTGAAACGGAAAAGTGTGTCAAGGCTGAACATCTAGCCCAAACATTAAAAGAATCATCTGAGTCATATCAAAAGAAGTGGTCAACTAATCATGACGTGATAAAACAGATGCTAATTGAAAAGGTAGATGTTCAGGATAGGAATACGTATCTAGAATCTTGTATTGATAGACTATCAAATGAAAAGAACTCTTTAAAATCAGAAATATCTGTTCTATCAAAACAATTAGAGACTGTATGTATGGAAAACATAGATAGTTTAGAAAAATATAAAATGATAGAAGAAGAAAGAATAGGTTTGTACTCTCGCATAAAGACCCTTTATGATGAATTTTTAAAACGGGGTCAAACAGAACAAACTATTCACTTAAACCAACCAAAAGAGACTAGGTTTTATCATTCCAAACAAGGAATTGGTTTTAAAAATCCTAAGTACTTGGAAAAGGTTCAACAAGTTTTACCTATTTTTTAAAACATGACATATATGGGTGTTGGGTTGAAATCTTTCGTATATCAATCATCAGAAGAAACTTTGACCCAAGATGTAACAACCTAACTTTTGATCCAGTCATAAATTCAGTATTTTGAGCTAATAATGTAATTTTATTACATTATTTATTTTGTAATTTAATTAAGTATGGGATTATTTAATTAAATAAGATTATATTTATGTTTATGTTATGAATTATTAAAGATGATTAAAATAAAAGAGATATAAAATACAAAAGTAAAAGTGGGTTAATTTCACATAATGTTAAAATGAAATATATATAAACATAATTAATGACTTATAATGCTGATTAACCACATTTAAAAGATTTTGACACCCTCTCTCTCTACCTTCTCACTACTCTACGGCTTCTCCAAAAATTTACATCAAGAATTCATAAATCTTGTATTAATTGAAGATTCAAAACCAAAGGAGTTACAAACAGTATCAAGGAACAATAATTTACAAAGATTTGAGGTAATACTCGTTTATATTTCGAAATATATGCATGTTCGTTCAGTTTTGTGTAAAACCGAAACCAAGAATTTAAAACATGAATTTTATGTTGCATGTCAAAGATTTTTGTAGATTATGATGAATTTATGTTAACAGATGTAACAAATTTAAAATTCGTGGGTTAGATCATCCAAATTAAGTAAAAATCAGAATTTATGATGAAATTATGTTCTTGACAAAAAATGACTTATTTTGGATGATCTTAGGTAAATTAATGATGTTAAGATAGGGAAAATTATGTAAAAACACCCTAATAATGATAATATAACAATATATTACATTGCATGTTACTTAAAATAAGTTTAGTGAATTATTGTTATAAATCCGTATGAACATCAAGGACAAAAATCTGGGAAAATTCTAAGACATGAATCCGAATTCGGATGGGACAGAATTCGGATGTGATGCCCAATTCGAATCCCATTATTCGGATGAAAGAGTAGCCGAATTCAGATTAGTTACTTAGAATTCATTTCGGACCCTATATTTCGGATGCTCCTAATCCGGTCCCAATATCCTAATTCGGATGTTATGCTGATTTCGGACAGCTTATCTTGGAATTCCCATTTCGGATGCTGCCCAATTCGGTTCATCTTGGTCCAAATCCGGATGCATCAATTCGGATGAGCCCGAATCCGGTTGAACCAATCCGAACTGGTCCGAATTCGGTTGTATCCGGATGAATTTATTTTCATGGTTTAAATATGAATAAAAACAACATGATTATATATACACACACACACACACACACACACACACACACACACACACACACTAGTACAGTACCCGCGCAAAGCGGCAGCGATAAAAATTTAATTTTTTGGTTAACATGCTCCTTCAATCACACATCATTCTTCGAACGATATTTTAGCAGAATGTGGATGAGATTTCATACTCGCAAAATCAAAATAAAGAATCAAATATTAGAAACCATTAGAACAACAAAAATTAAATATTAGAAACCATGAAAAACCAAGCCCATTAATAAAGTGCTTTGTTGGTGTATTTAGAATTCTACTTATGTCACCCAATCCAAGCTCATTATTTACTCGCTTCCTTTGGCCTCATGAAATTCCACGCTTCTCTAAAATTCCAACCAACGAACTTCTAACTGCTTGCAAACCCATGGACTCAATAACTCTCTCAAACAACTAAACCCTCTCTTGTTTAAGCATGTTTTCTGGTATCCTACAATGTTTGAAAAAGAAAAAAGAAAAACAACAAGAAACTCTTTCACTCGATGGCATATCTGAAGTTGTGATACTTTATAAGGTATCTACATTTTGCACTGAACCAAACAGTCAAATTACCATGGACAATATCATCTTGTGGCACAAAGCCAATGATTTTTTATAAGAATGGATCGAGTCTGGGTATACCACACACACACACACACACACACACACACACACACACACACACACACACACACACACACACACACACACACACACATATATATATATATATATATATATATATATATATATATATATATATATATATATATATATATAAAGAAGCACAATGGTCAATTCAAAATTATTTGTTTTAAATCTGATCACGTTTTAAAAAAGGTGTCTTAGTACATGGAGATTCCAGTCTCCTTTGAAACAAAAGATGAATCTCATTGAAATGGAGGAAATAGTAAACCAGCCAAATGCCATATAAAAACAAAATAAAACATAAAAAATTCATCATAGGTTCATATGACTGAAACATTTGCCACACATTCATACCACAAAGTCAGTACACAACAAGAAAATGAAAAAGGAAATTGGATCTTAGAAACCTGTCAACAATAACATTGGGCTTGCAACATCCATCTTAAAACGATTACACATATATATATACACACACAAAATACAAGCAATTCCATTAGGCTGAGTGCATGTTCCAAATCCTTTTTTTTAATCTGCTCAAAAGTGAAACCAGATTATCTTTCATCAATTGCTCCCTTTACTTCTTCCAAAACATTTGCATCCTTCAGATTTGAAGATTCAGTGAAACTATCTCTTGCAGTCCCATTGAATGTACAATATGCATCATCTTGTAGTCCCTTTGTAAAATTTTCAAGGTTTTACCATAAACAAGCTTCTTTAGAACTTCAGTTGCCAGCCAAACTCTTCTCAAGTTACCCTTGTTAGTGTCGCTTATTTGAGCACAAATGTATATCCTTTTTAAGAAAAAAATATCATACATAAATATTTCAATTTTAGTCTAAATAAAAAGAATTGGATCTCTTGTCAAGAAACAAAATGGTGGGTACCAATATGAACATAAAAAGAAATTAACCCTCAAGAAAAATGGGCTCCATTGTCAATTACGTTATATGTTGACGTATCTTTTTTCAGGTAATTAAAAGTAACCCAAAATAAATGTATGCAGCCTGAGCTTCCGTCTCGATAACCATCCGCTTTAGTGTTTAATACTTCTTTTCAACACCGCTTTAATGTTCCCACCAGGGGTATGCATCTGAACCCAACAAAAAATTTAAAAAAAAATATGAATAAGCAAACCAAACTCAACCGCTTAATTTCAAATTTATTAGAAAAAACCTAATAGGTGTTGTTTTAAGTTGGAAACAATTTGCAGGTTGACTTTCAGTTTTGAACCAAGCATGACTAAACATAGCACCAATTTATGAAAACTTCATGAACCATAACCAAACCAACAAAATGGTGTTTGCATATTGAAAAACTGATAACCAAGACAAACATATTGCACCAAATTCTGAAAAATTATTGAACCAATAACCAAACCAAATAAACTATGATGTTACTCATAACTAAAACAAACATAGCAGGTGTTGGGTTCAAGACCCGGGTTGTTTTTTTTTTTTTTTAAGTTCACACAGCAACTATAAGATAAAGCAAAAGTGGGAAAAAGAAGGGAGAGAAAAAAAAAGTGAGATACACCTCATAGTCATTCCAATGACATCGGCAGATCGCCATTGGCAAAGTCTTTGAGAATCCAATCATGTTTGGTCCCAACCCTTCCTTCACCTTGAACCCAAGTCTCAATTTCAGTCACATCATTCTATCACACATGCTAAAATAAAGAGCATTAAAAAACTTCAAATAATAAAATACATGTGAAAGTTATGATCAAACAAATTTACCAAGCATGGTATCTGTATACAAATTTACCAAGCATGGTATCTATATCACACATGCTAAAATAAAGAGCATTAAAAAACTTCAAATGATAAAATACATGTGAAAGTTACGATCAAACAAATTTACCAAGCATGGTATATGTATACTTCAACATGCATTCGTACAGAAACCACTATGAGATGCAATTTCCTCATAGTGGTCGTAGGGGCTATATTTGTATATCACAAACACGAATAATGAAATTAAGGAGAGCAGCTAAAAAGATCTCAGATCAGACCCATATATGTTTTAAAAGATGCCAACCCTGATGCATAAAAGTCAATGATCTAGGAAATTATTTTGTCAGGTATACTTATATATGTACCACAGACAGTTCTATGCCAAAAGATGTTACAATTCATGTTATTCTCATTTTAAGAATCAACTTCAAAAATTTCAGATGCTGTTCAAGTCAAGTGAGCTTTTTCAAGTAAATAAGCACATATTTTCTTATATAAAAGAGGATCAAATGGTTTAATTCACATAGTCCTGCTTGCGTTCATGCGTCTATTTTCATGTTCTCTATCTGCTGTGGTATGCCATTGCAGAAGAATACAAAACTTACTGCTCATAAACAACTTGACTGAACAAGGCATGGATCGTTTCTCTTTAGCCCAAAAGACACAAGATTTGTTTGAATGTAATAAGCCGGGATCAATGATGACTGGTCTTGCCCTTTGAAACCTGCAAGCTTAGGAGGTAAGAAAAATTATAACATCAATAGACATATTATCTAGTAAATGATAAAAGATCTGTCTAATGTGTAACATATCAAGATGACAGATCCAAGTATCAACTGGGAACCCACTCTTTCCACCCAATATTGGTTGTATGCTCGAGAAAGTTCAAATCTCTAGGCAAGTAGGAGAATATGTGAAGCATACCTAAAAATTTAAAAGAAAAACAGTTAATGAGAAAAAGGCCAAATCAAAATCATCATATAAACATAAATCAACCAAGACAACTTCGACAATATAATAATGGCTAACAGACAACTTTGATGGCCTTGCCTTTAATTTTGTGTAGCGAATCTCTTGATGGCCAGATGCTTCCCAAGACCCTACCATGGGTATTAGTCGGAAAAACTTCACACAGACATGCCTTCAATTTTTCCACCAGCAAGTTGGTTTTCAATGGATTTCAAGAACAAAAAAGGAACAATTTAGTACACTAATTTAAACACAGATCATCAGAAACACATTATTGTAGACAATTTATACAACTTTGTTAACCGATTATACTGAGATTAGTAGAAATTATAATAGAAAGAAAGAAAAAGAAATCAGCAATCGCGATGAAGAGGAGTAGAAGACAAAACATGTGGCAACCATAGTAGATATCGATTGGTGTACCCGTTACATAGTGTACTGAACAATAAATCCCCAAATCTGCATAATCCAACAAAAGTCATAGAAAAAAAAGCAGATATGTAGAGAGAGACATCATACCTTATAGTCTTGAATCTGTCAGAAGATGCAACAGTGATTAAGAGAGAACAACACGATAGAAGGATTGATTCTGCCGGAGGAGCTTGTTCAACCAAATTGACAGAGAGAGAGAGAGTAATTCATCTAGGGTTTGAATGAGAAGCAGTAAGAGACACATAGAAAGGAAAACACAAGCCGTGGAAAAACTGATACAACCACCACTTTCGGTTGTATAATAAATGATGATAAAAATAAACTATATTATAGGCAGGCGCAGATGTACCAAGACTATGCGATTATCTAACATATGAGTATCTAATTAGTCGTTTAATATATCAAATTACATCACAGATCAAAATATAGCAACAAATATGAATCAACTACCCATGTACCACAAGTAAAGAACCGTACTTCCAATTAAGACTAAAAAAAAGGAAAGTTCAATGTTAGAAATAGGTAAGTCCATTGAAAGAACTTACTTAGGTGTCATAACATATCCAAATCATACACCAAAGAAGAATCCATTAGTAAAATCCAATGCTAAAACTCACAAAATTCAATAAAAATTATAAAAAAAACCATCAGAAGCATAAGGACTGGTAATTAAAACGTACCAGCAGCAACAATGACTAACAATTAGGGGTGTGGCATGTGAATAAAAACAACAACAGTTGCACCAATATATAAATGTAGGTAGAATACACGAGTGTGTGTCCGTGCTGTCCAAATCAGAAACATAAGCAGTTCATGTGTATGGGTGTGTTATTCGTGTTTATTAGGCAGCAATTGCATTCATATATACAAGGGCGTGTGATAGAAATACTCCTAAAATGAATGTGTAACATGTATGCATAGATGAGTTATGTGTGTTGATTGAGACCTTGACCCCAAGACATAGTCTCAAGGTATGACTTTCATTCCCAAAATAGAAAGCATCAACTATATGTCTGTGTTTCATGCTGTCAAGAAAAAACAAACAGCAGCCCAATAAAATCAATCGCTCGTTTAAGCAAGCTATAGAAACACGATTACATATCCAA
Organism: Centrapalus pauciflorus; assembly: GCA_020465985.1. Taxonomy (NCBI): domain Eukaryota; kingdom Viridiplantae; phylum Streptophyta; class Magnoliopsida; order Asterales; family Asteraceae; genus Centrapalus; species Centrapalus pauciflorus. The sequence continues at coordinate 84,764 of JAANYP010007839.1, read as the reverse complement.
ACCAGAAATCGAGGTCTTTTAAATGGATGAAAATATTACCATTTGAGTTTTATAGCAACCAAGATACGAGAGGAACAACGACAACATCTGCGAACAAATAAAACTCAGAACCAATAACATAAAAAAATTTACATAAAAAATCAAAACAGATGCAGTCAAAACACCATCAATCTATGATTAAAACTCACCAGAAGTCAATGATGTTAGTTTGCCATGCATAAACATTGGAAACATCGCCGATAACAACATTTATCCTCTCTATCATGTTTTTGTAACCTGATTTTGAGCGAGCCAGCTAGCGAGCAAGAGAGAGACGAGAGGGTTAAGATGAATATATATGAGAGAGAAATCAACAATGAATGGAAAACGGATTTTTATTAGGCAAAAGACAATTTATAATAGAAGACGAAAAGAGGAAGAGTTTGTATGTTCCCAATGCTACATGAGTCTCCCAAATGGCAAATGCAGCTAATCCAACAATGCATCCGATTTTAAATTGCAAATGCTTTCAAAGCAACAGTGAGTTGTACATTAAGCGAAAAACATTTGTACCTCTTAAAATTCAAGATGATGTTTTATCAAGTTGTACATTATGCATTATGATTTGTTTTTAAAACTGATAGGGTTCTGTACCGGCAGCAAATGCATCCTAAAACAAAGCAACAATAGCACAAAGTAACTAAACTTATTTAGTATCAATAAATCTTCAAAATACAGTCGGTTAAAATCTTTAATCGACACCCAACGCCGGCTACAAACATGATCAATACCGAGGCTAGTGAACTTAACCCAACCAGTAGCATAAACTAAATGAAAACAATTTCATGGCTCGAGCAATAAACCAACAACATAAAAATCAAAAATCACTCAATCAAAAGATTTTTTTCATGTAATTTGAATCAACAGAGGGATGACTAAAAAAATACCAAGCATGCCAGTAACTGACGATTAAAAAACCAACAATAAAATCATATTTATCATGTATGTGTTAATAAATTAATAATAAGCACACAAGTCATTAAAACATTAACGCTTTCCATTCAGAGTTATTCAGTTAAAACAAAATGCAAATTACATCATCATTATAAATGAACTGAAAAGCAAGTTTTCAAGTAATTTAGTAAGGTTATGATTGCACAGACTCCTCGTGCCAACTAATTTGATATCGAGCATAGAAAGTATATTTTGAATGAATATATGGAATTTGATTGTTCAGTTCTAGGAACAAAATAAACAGATGAAAATGACAATATTGCATCAGTCATAACTCATAAGCCAATAAAGTTGATCCATTCCTTTAACATGTGAGAGATGTAATGTCATAATCCATGAAAAGTAGTTCACTAATGAAGCTAGGGATATCAAAGTGATCAACCAAGAAGCAGAGAATGCAACATTATGAAAAATTGAAAATAACACAACATTTAACCTTTTAAAAGCTGAGTGACAATAATCTGCAACTAAGAGATACCAACCTGAAACAAACGCATCCAAAAATGTAACTTAGTGGTCTAAAGCTTCATTAATTCATAATCATAAAGCAGAGCTTCATATATTAACTATAGTTAAATTTTTAGTATTAGTTAATTTTTTTTTTGAATATAGTTAAATTTTGTTTAGTGTTATCAAATTTTTTTTCTCTATTATTTTTGTTTTAATTTTTTTAGGTTTTTTAAATTTTTTTGTTTTGGAAGGAAATTTTGGGTTTGTGAGAAATGGGCTTGAAATAAATAAAAGTAATAGGAGAAAGTGGGCGGGTTTATTTTGAAAATTTCAACTATAAAGTTGAATTTTAAATTTCAATTTCACTTTTTCGAACTCAGCCACTGTTCACCTTCTCTATTACGAACCTTCCTTCATCACAAAGAAACCTCAAAAACTCACAACATTTCGAATATTTCAACTGGTCAGCAACTAATTGTGAGTTTTAATTCTGTTTCATGCTTTATATTTCAGTATTATCCATTTTTACTTTTAGTTTCTTAAAATTGTTTTTTGTATTTCTGTATGCGTATGAACTTCAAGCAGTGTTCATGGGTTTTTGAATTTTGGTTGTGTTATCTTGAAATTAATAGTTTGGTTGGTTGCGGATTATCAGTATGAACTTGAATCTCAAGTTTCATTGTTCAATTGCAACCACACTAACTATAAATTGAAATTTTGTTCAATTTTTTTTCGAGTTCATGTCACACTGAAAATTGGATTTTTAACGTAGATGTTGTTGAATCTGAACAAAGTTCAGTAAAGAAAACTTATTTGAAATCGATTTTCGACTGGGGTTCTTATTTTAATCAGTAAAACAGTCACTGGAATCAAAATTTCTGAAAATCAGTGTATGGAACTTCAAAATATTTTCAAACACATTTTCTCGAATAAAACTATAATCGAGAACATATTTAGTTTCATTCAAGTTGAATGACACATCACCCGAGAAATGTGTTGTTTAAATCGAGTTGATTACTAAGTAATTCGAGAAACTTTAAGTGTTAATCGAGTTGGACTCATCTTGTAATCGAGTCCATTCCAAGAGATATTCGAGTTGAAATAATTTCAGAACCTTAGAATTAATTTTCCATTCGAGTCCACTTGTATATCATATTCGAGTTGGTTTTATCCTTCGTTCGAGGAACTTCTTTGATGTTCGAGTTGCCTTAAATCCTGGACTTAGAAAATTTTCAAATCAATTCTCGATAAGTTCTTCATTCGAGAAAGGACTCATATTCATTCGAGTTGAGTTGTGAATCATTCGAGAAATTCTCTATTGCATTCGAGTTGGTTCTTAGACATATTCGAGAAATATTTTATGCCATTCGAGTTTGTACATAGGCTCATTCGAGAATCATTCCACGTCATTCGAGTTTGATTAAGAGTCATTCGAGGAGTTTTAAGTATCATTCGAGATTTATACTCATATTTTTTGGAAAAATTTCTAAGTGTTGGGATTTTATTTTTATTAAGAAAAATGTTACATTTTTCAAGAAATTGTTTAAATATGTGTTTTTCTAACATTGGTCTCTGAAAGATTGACTTTGGAATCCTATCAATAATATTTTCATATTATTGTTTGGAATCCCAATGCTTTAAACAGAAAAGCACATATTTTTATAATTTCTGGCAAAATGTTTTATTTTTCTATTTTGCAGGGTTTCATTTGTTTATCTGGTGAATCTAACATGCTTATTATTTTACACAGGTTACAAATGGCTTCTCAAGCTCAATCCCAACCATCAAACTCCTCTGATTCCCATTCTTCATCTAACCACACTCTTGTATCCAAACCAGTTCGTTCCGCATCTGTTACTAGACCTTCACCATCTACCATTATTCGCGGCAGCGGATACTTGTTCTTGATTGTCAACTTATTCAGCTCCCGATTGTCAATGCACATCCTCATCGTGCCATCTTTCTTCTTCACAAACAATACCGGAGCTCCCCACGGTGATGAACTCGGTCGAATGAAGCCCTTATCCAACAACTCCTGGAGTTGTTTCATCATCTCTTGCATCTCGGTAGGAGCAAGGCGATATGGAGAACGAGCTACCGGTGCAGCTCCAGGGATCAGATCAATTCTAAATTCCACTTGTCTCTCAGGCGGCACGCCAGAAAAGTCTTCCGGAAACACATCCGGGAATTGTGAAACAACAGGCACATCGGCCACAGTCTTTTTCTCAGTCTTAGCATCAATCGCATATGCTAAGTAGGCGTCACATCCTTTTCCAACAAGCTTTCTGGCTTTTGCAATGGTTAACAGACACAGATCCCCACTTCTCCTATCCCCATATATACATATCTCATGCCCCTCTGGAGTAGTTATCTTTATCATACGATTCTTACAGACTATGTGGGCTTCATTCTCAATTAACCAGTCCATCCCGATAATCACATCAAATTCACTAAACTCGATCGGAATCAGATCCAAATTGAAGACTACATCTTCAATTACTAACGTGCAGTTTCAGTATACGTGATCTACTTTGACTAGAGTGTTGCTAGCAGTTTCTATGTCAAGTACGGCAAATAACTTAGACAATGGCATGGCAAGTTGTTGTGCAAACATAGTAGAAACAAACGAATGATTTGCACCCGAATCAAATAAAACTCGTGCTGGCATAGAATTAACTATGAACGTACCCGTAACCACCTCTGGGTTTTCCCTGGCCTCCTCCGCCGTTATTTGAAATGCACGAGCCGGTGCCCTTTGTGGCTGGTTCCGGCGGTTGACTGAACCACCACTAGATCCCCCTGATGAACGGGTCGATGATGGAGCAGCAGCTGCTGGAGCATTCTTTCTGCAATTCCTACTGTAGTGCCCCCATACACCACACTTGTGGCAAGCATCACCTTTCCTTGGGCACTCATTCTGAAAATGACCCAACTCTCCACAGCAAAAACAAGCGCGTCCGTTAGTACATTTTCCGAAGTGTTCCAAGTGACACTTATTACAGTATCGCGGCTCGGTGTTGATGGAGTAGGCACGAGCACGACCAGAAGAACCAGACTGACGACGATAGGACTATTGCGGCGAGTACTGCGACGAGCGAGAAGAACCAGAGTAGCCTCCTTCGCGTTGACGTTTCGGTGGTGACGGTTGTGTTGGGTTGGTGGAAACAGCAGCGGACCCAATCGAGTAACCCGACATAATCAGAATCTGTTCTACATTTCTGGCAGCCTCAAGTAAGCTTGCAAATGTAGTGTAACACACGTTGCTCATAGCCCTTCTGATCTCTATATCCAAACCAGCCTCGAACCTGGTCACTTTCCTTTCCTCAGTATCAACCTGATGAGGCGCAAATAAACTCAGCCTCGTGAATTCTACAGCATACTGGGACACAGTCTTAGTCCCCTGCATCAATGCCATGAACTTTGCCTCAAGTCTTCGGTGCTCATCAACCGGACAGTACTGTTGAGTGAATAAGTCCGTGAACTCAACCCAAGTCATCACAGAAACCTTCTCCAATGTCAAAGCATTCACCATAGCGTTCCACCACATAATCGCATCATTGGTGAACATAGCAGTAGCAAACCGGACCATATCCTTCTCAGCACAATCGCTGATTCGGAATGTCCGTTCTGGTGGCTGTTATCCATTCCAGAGCGGCAATAGCATCACCCAGTCCATTAAACTCGACTGCTCCATTTCCCTTAATATCTTAAACCGACAACCTTTGGGTTTGTTTGATGACCCAGTGTTGTCATCTTGATTATCATCGTTGCCCCCCTCTTTTTCCTTATTTTTCCTCTTGTCTTCTCTTCTCTTAGCTTCGGCCTCATCTCGAGCCCGAAACTGATCTTGTATCATCTTGTTCTACTCAGCCATCATGGCTAGCATCATCTCCCTTGTTTCTTCGGGTGTCATTCCTCCTCCAGACATGTTCTGAAAATATAAAACATATAACTTGTTTAGCAACATGTCATTTATTTAAAGACACCACCCATTTGTCCTGTATGATAGTTAATCTCCTATAATTACTAGATCGTAACCTATCTTAGTTCAGATCATTACTTAAAATCACTACATATCATCACTTAATGTTTGAGACCAAGACCTCACAGACACTTGAATCTCAAACTACTGCTCTGATACCATCTTGTGTGACACCCTTGCCACATTTAACCACAATTACATAACACCCAGGATTAATCTCCAATCATAAATTGCATAATGATCTGATACTTAAATTACAGTGCGGAAGCATAAAAATACATAATTAAAATAATACAACATTGTCAAACACCCTACGGTGCTACAAGGTTCCAATACTAAGTCTACATACTCCAAAATTTATTACAATTATCCCACACATATTACCACATTTGCCCGACAACATAATTACCGTTTGAGTAGTAGATATCTTCCAAAACTTCACACACGACCTAACTAGAAGGTCCGGCAGCTGATATTCCCTTTCCTGTAAAAATAAAAACAACTGAGGGATAAGCGAATGCTTAGTGGATACACAGATTTAAGCATTTTATAAATCCTTATGAAGCCCACAAGAGTAGCACCGACGACACACGTCGTGCACTCTTCACGTACACAAACTACGACACACATGAGTCGTCGCTCCTACGAGCCCAAAGCTCGGTATGAAACCCAACCATCTGAGACAGACATAACATCGGGGATGACATACTGCCTACCAGAACCTCGGAGGGATCAGCTCTGGGTCATATAGCGCAGTAACATCGGAGTAACAGATGCGACCCACCGGTCCATCGCTAGATGCACAACAAACGAACGGACATGCAACAAGTATGAATGTGCATCTAAATCTACGCAAGATAGTAGAATTCCAAACGATAAATGAAGCAACATGTCTCAGCAGGAAATAGCTAACATAAAGCAGATATAAACATGCGAAATCATATGTACTCACAGTGGGTGCGTTATTAAACTTTAATCAATAATTATTTCTCCTCGGGCTTTCAACCGGACTCACAAAATACCCCACTGTGGGTTAAACAACACCACAAGGGACCTGTTTCATTTCCATAATGAAAGCATATTATAAATATGTTCATACATAAATGAGCATCAATTTGTACCAATAAAAGTTATTACAACATTTCAGAACCGACACCCGAAACTCATATTTAAATCCTCTTACTTGATGGATTAATTATTCCCAATTTATCCCTTCAATAACTTATCAATAAGTTCCATCAAGTTTCTCAAATTATAGCGTAAATCCATCGAATTGTAATCTGAAAATTAAACTTTAACATTCAATTTCTGAGATTGCCGAAATGTTCAGAATTTATCTTAATTAAAGAATGCCTAACCGTTTCTATTTATTTTCACTATTAAAACCCAACCGAGATGATGTATATATATATTTATATATATATTCCTATATATATATATATATATATATATATATATATATATATATATATATATATATATATATATATATATATATATATATATATATATATATATGTATCTATATTTATTGAATCTGGAAAAGAAGGGATTACTGAAACTTTAAAGGTTTCTGTACCCACTTCTCAAGGTTTCAGTATATATAAAAGTTTTAGTACCAAGTTTCGGTACATTTATGTAGTTTCGGTATATGTACCGAAACCTTAAAAGGTTTCGGTACCTCCTTTCTGGTTTCGGTACCTAGTAAAGTTTCAGTATCTGTTGTGTGGTTTCGGTATATAAGCATGCATCTATAGTTTCGGTATTTGGGGGAGAGTTTCGGTAGATAGTACCGAAACCTTCATGGTTTCGGTACCCCAACTAGTTTCGGTACAAAAGTTTCACTATCTTCATAAGTTTCAGTACTCTTCTTTTGTGGGTTTCAATATGCTCATATAGGTTTCGGTAATGGCAATACCGAAACCTTAAGGTTTCGGTACCCATTATATTGTTTCAGTATTCAGTCACGCACACACAAAACTTATATAAATTTCCCAAAAATTGTATTTATAACTTGAATTAGAACCTGAAAATTTGTACACATCTCCTATAACACTAGATTTATACAAACCCACAAAAATATTTAACATGCATCAATATTTGCACCCAAAATCTCAGATTCGGTTTTCATCCAAAACCGAACTATAAAGCCTTAAATTCGAGATTTTAAGAGATAATTACCTTAAATCGATTGTTGAAATGATTATAGTTTCTCCTAAGCAACTCAATTCTGAAGTTTCAGCCTCCAATTTGATGTCTTCGTCGATTCTTGGTTTGGAAATGAGAGAACCGTATGTTTCTTTCTTTTAGAGAGAATGAAGAGAGCAGAGAGAAGAGAGAGAGAGAGTTGAATGAATAAATAAAAAAAGACTTATGTCTATTTATTTCTCCTTTTTCCCAACTTTAACACATTCAACCCTCAACTTTCTAATTTTCTTAAATGCTGATTTATGTCTTGATTTCAATATCAATATAACTTAAAAATCATCATACTTAAATAATTAAAACTAGAAATTCTCTAATTTCTTAATTCTTTAAAATAGCAACCCAATTCTTAAATTTCATTAAATCAAGATTAAATTCTTATTTTATTCTTTCACCCACTTAATAATAATCATATTAACTTAATAAATTAAAATCATAAATTTCTGAATAACACAACCAACTTTTATAATTAATCAAAATACAATCCAACTTAAATTTCAATTTTAAACTATTAAACCTCAAATGCAATAATTTAACATTAGGATATTACAGTAACCATCATTTCAAGGTTACCATCGATCAATTTAAAACCAAAATAACTCTAGCCAGACTCAGGCACAATCTTCCACGGCATAGCTTTCAACAAGCACTATAATTATCCACAGTGCATCTAGGAGGATCTCAAAGAAGTTGTGCTGGCCAAAACAACGAATAGATCAAGGACATTTGTTCCTTTGCAATGGTTTATTTAAATCCTAATTAGAGGCATTCTCAGGGCAAATGAAAACATACTGAAAAGATCCAGCTCTCAAAGATGTCCTGATTATGTAATGATGAGCTTACATGAAGTACCATATTCTCCGAATGCCAACATCATGCCTATTCCGAAAGCTTTATTAAAATATGCAGATCAAGAGAGTGAAAATGTAAGAATTTATAGAATAGATCATGCTCCCATAGAGACCCAAGAACCGGGTTCAGTAAACCAAGGAGTTGTAGGACAGGAGGAACTTCAGCAAGGGGCTGAAGTTCAGGGAAACCTTAGAGTGTCTGAGGCAGTAGAGGTTTGTTAGGCACAAAAAGGCCTCAGTCAAACCTGTTCTACATCTGAGGGGGAGATTTATAATCAAACCTGTTGATGCATTTGAAGGTTGAATTTAAGGCCTGTTATATGTCTTATTGAAACCTGAAAATGATTTGCAATATCAGTCTAAAGCTGTTCTATATGTTGCATGTGTTGCAACTAAGACAGTTTGTCCAAGCTGCTCTGTCTGCTGAACAGGCTGGACATAAACTGTCTACGCTGCTCTACACTGTTGAGCAGCTTGGGCAATTTTAAAGTGTTCTGTTCTTTGTGAACAGAACCTGTTCTTTGTGAACAGGCTAAACACTTTATGGAATATGTTTCCAAGTCATCATGTATTGTTTTTGACTACAAGATCAGTTTACAAAGTCGAAGACAAAGTGGAAAACAGAACTGCTCAGCCTGCCCAAGCTGTTCTGTAACATGAAGACAAAAGGTTATTTGAAAAAAGGTGACAGACCTTTTTCTTATATCAAAAATAGGCCTTTACAAGGAAGAAAGACGCAAAGTTGACATTCCTAAATTAGTTAAAGGCAATGCAACAGTAGACAAAGTAAAAAGACAAAAGTTCTGCACATGTGAAGACAAGTCTGCTTTTTCAGAAAAGTGCAGAAAAGGTTATGTTGTCTTTTCAACAAGACTTCTCCTTTTTCATTCCGTCCAATGAAGATGTTTCTCTTAGATCCTCTAAGTGAGTATAAAAGGAAGCTTCTAAGGTCAGAAAGAAGTGCGAAGAAAGCTAAGTGCTGAAACCCAAGAGTGAACGTGCAAGTGTGATTTTCATGCATGCAAACCTTCTGTGTAAACCAGCATCTGTGTGTATAAGCTGTTTTACATAAGCCGTTCCTTTAAGTCTTGTAAACACAGTGAGTGCTTCTTAGTGAGTGTATTCATTGTATACTAGTTTGAGTCTGTCTTAGACTAGTAAGCATACTGTTGTATCTGTCATCTCAGCTTGAACTATTCCGCATTCAAGCTTGTTTGTAATTAACAAATTGTTGATAATACATACAAACATTGAGAAAAGAGTGTCTAGTTTTTAAATTGCTGTATTCACCCCCCTCTACAGCTTATAACTATATACTTTGGGAACCTCTCGGGACCTATAGTATAATTTATTACATGTATTGAAAAAGTACCAAAAATGATGGAATTAAAATCTGGAAAATGTTAAAAAACTGCACAAGTTCGATAGGGGTGGGATCCGAATTCGTATCCGAGATGAACTCGGATCTGGTCCGAATTCGGATGAGGCCCGGATTTCAGGATATTTAATATATCAAATTATTTCTAAGTATTGGAATTCGGATGGGGGTCCGAATTCGGTTGGGGACCGAATTCGGATATGGTCCGAATTTAGCCTGTGGTCCGAACTCATCATGTTTCGAATCTATTAAATGGTTCGAATTTAACTATGGTTCGAATTTGACAATAATTCGAATTTGTATTGGTCCGAAATTGCAATGGTCCGAATTGGGATGCATGTGGGATCCGAACTGGGGGTCCGAATTCGGGTGGGGTCTGAATTCGGACATAGATCCGAAATGGGGACCAAATTTCACAAGAATTATAAAATTAAGTTTTATGAAATTAAACAAGTTATTGACACAATGTGTTGTTACAACTGATTTAACAGGTCCCTTGTGGTGTTGTTAAACCCACAGTGGGGTACTTTGTGGATCCGGTTGAAATTCCGAGGAGAAATAATATTGCTTAAAAATTAATAACGCACCCACTGTGAGTACCTTTGATTTTAACGTTGCTGCATCTGCATTATGTTTGCATTGCCTGCTGAGGCATGTTGTTTCATATTCGTTTGGCACTCTACTAACATGCGTATATGTTGATGCACATTCATACTTGTTGCATGTCCGTTCATTTGTTGTGCATCCTTTCGATGGACCTGCGTGGTCACATCTGTACTCTGATGTTACTGTGCTATCTGACCAAGAGTTTGACACCTCTGTGGTCAGGATAGACAGTAAGTCATCCCCGATGTAATGTCTGCCTCAGATGGTTGGTTTTTCTTATGCCGAGTGTCAGCTCGAAGGAGCTGCGGCTCGGGTTTGCGTACTTGGAGTACGTGTGGAGTATACGGTATGTGTTACCGCGGTTACTCTGGGTGGCATCATAATGATTTGTAGAATGTGTAAAATCATATGGTATTCACTAAGCTTTAGCTTACCCCTTCAGTTGTTACATTTTTACAGGAAAAGAGAAATCCGCTGCGGGACCGTCTAGCTAAGTCATCAGTTGAATTGATTTGAAGATTCTCACTGTTTTCACTTGGTATTTGTTTTATGGAATCAATGTTGTAATAAATTTGGGGATGATGTAATACTTTTGGATTTGTAGACTTAGATGTGTAACCTATGTAGCATCGTAGGGTGTTTGACATAATTTGTATTATTTTATTTGTATTTTATGCTTCCGCACTTTAATTAAGGTATCAGATCATTATATATCTATTTGTTGGTGAATAATCCTGGGTGAATTGTAATTGGTGGTTATTGTGGCAAGGGTGTCACATCCAGATGGTATCAGAGTAGTAGTTTGAGATTCAAGTGTTCGTGAGGTCTTGGTCTCAAACATTAAGTGATGATATGTAGTGCTTTTAAGTAATGATCTGAACTAAGATAGGTTACGATCTAGTAATCATAGGACATTGACTATCATAAGGGACAAATGGGTGGTGTCTCTAAATAAATGACATATTACTAAACAAGTTATATGTTTTATATTTCAGAACATGTCTGGAGGAGGAATGACACCCGAAGAAACAAGGGAAATGATGCTAGCCTTGATGGCTGAGCAAAATCAGATGATTCAAGATCAGTTTCAGGCTCGAGATGAGGCCGAAGCTAAGCGAAGGGAAGATAAGAGGAAGAATAAGGAAAAAGAGGGAGGAAACAATGATGAGCAAGATGACAACACTGGGTCATCTAATAAGCCCAGGGGTTGTCGTTTCAAGGATTTTAAGGGAAATGGAGCGGTTGAATTCAATGGACTGGGTGATGCTGTTGCCGCTCTGGAATGGATAACAGCCACTGAACGGACATTCCGAATCAGCGATTGTGCTGAGAAGGATATGGTCCGGTTCGCTACTGCAATGTTCACCAAAGACGCAATAATGTGGTGGAATTCGATGGTGAATGCACTAACAATGGAGAAGGTTGTTGTAATGAAGTGGGCTGAGTTTACTGAAATTTTCACTCAGCAATACTGTCCGGCCGATGAGCGCCGAAGATTGGAGGCTAAGTTCATGACGTTGATACAGGGGACTAAGTCTGTGTCCCAGTATGCTGTAGAGTTTACGAGGCTGAGTTTGTTCGCGCCTCATCAGGTGGATACAGAAGAAAGAAAAGTAACCAGATTTGTGGCTGGTCTTGACTTGGAAATCCGAAGGGTGATGAGCAATGTACGCTACCTCACATTTGCTGGTCTACTGGAAGCCGCCAGAAATGTGGAACAGATTCTAAGTATGTCTGGATACGTGATGGGGTCCGCTGCTGCTTCAGCTAACCCAACTCAACCCTCACCACCGAAACGTCAGCGTGAAGGAGGCTACTCTGGTTCTTCACGATCATCGCAGTACTCGCCGCAACAGTCCTTCCGTCGATAGTCTAGTTCTTCTGGTCGTGCACGTGCTTACTCTATCAACACCGAGCCGCAGTATTGTAATAAGTGCCATTTGGAACACTTCGGCAAGTGCACAAACGGGCGTGCGTGTTTTTGCTGCGGAGAGTTGGGCCACTTTCAGAATGAATGCCCACGGAAGTCGGATGCTTGCCATAAGTGTGGAGTCTGGGGGCACTATAGTCGGAATTGTCGAAAGAATACTCCAGCAGCTGCTGCTCCATCGACAACTCGATCATCTGGGGGATCTAGTGGTGGTTCAGTCAACCGCCGGAACCAGCCACAAAGGGCACCGGCTCGTGCATTTCAGATTACTGCGGAGGAAGCAAGGGAAAACCCGGAGGTGGTCACGGGTATGTTTATTGTAAACTCTTTACCTGCAAGAGTGTTATTTGACTCGGGTGCCAATAGATCGTTTGTATCTACTATGTTTGCACAACAACTTGCCATGCCTTTGTCTAAGCTATCTGCTGTACTAGATATTGAAACTGCTAGTAATACTCTAGTCAAAGTAGATCATGTATACCGTAACTGCACCTTAGTGATTGAAGATGTAGTCTTCAATTTGGACTTGATTCCGATTGAGTTTAGTGAATTTGACGTGATTGTCGGGATGGACTGGTTAGTTGAGATATGAAGCTCACATAGTTTGTAAGAAGCGGATGATAAAGATAATTACGCCGGAAGGGCGTGAGATCTGTATTTACGGGGATAGGAGAAGTGGGGATCTGTGTCTGTTGACCATTGCAAAAGCTCGAAAGCTTGTTGCAAAGGGGTGTGACGCTTACTTAGCATATGCTATTGATGCTAAGGCTGAGAAGAAGACATTGGCCGATGTGCCTGTTGTTTCACAATTCCCGAATGTGTTTCCGGAAGACTTGTCTGGCGTGCCGCCTGAGAGACAAGTGGAATTTCGTATTGACCTGATCCCTGGAGCTGCACCGGTAGCTCGTTCCCCTTATCGCCTTGCTCCTACTGAAATGAAAGAGATGATGACACAACTCCAGGAGTTGTTGGACAAGGGCTTCATTCAACCGAGTTCATCGCCGTGGGGAGCTCCGGTGTTATTTGTTAAGAAGAAAGATGGCACCATGAGGATGTGCATCGATTATCGGGAGCTGAATAAGTTGACAATCAAGAACAAGTATTCGCTGCCGTGGATAGATGACTTGTTTGACCAGTTACACGGGGCGTGTGTCTTTTCTAAGATTGACTTGAGGTCGGGGTATGATCAGTTAAAAGTTAGAGAGGAAGATGTGCCTAAGACAGCTTTTAGGACACGTTACGGGCATTACGAGTTCTTGGTTATGCCTTTTGGGTTGACCAATGCCCCAGCTGTCTTTATGGATTTGATGAACCGAGTTTGCAGACAGATGCTAGATAAGTCGGTGATTGTGTTCATCGACGATATTTTGGTATATTCAACGTCTGAGGCCGAACATGCTGATCATTTAAAGGAATTGCTGGAATTGCTTAGAAAAGAGAAGTTGTATGCCAAATTCTCGAAGTGTGAGTTTTGGCTGCAACAAATTCAATTTCTTGGACATGTGATTTCGGGGGCCGGAATTTCTGTAGATCCGGCTAAAGTAGAAGCGGTAAGGAATTGGGAGTCGCCTCGTTCAGCTACAGAAGTTAGGAGTTTTCTTGGGTTGGCGGGCTACTATCGGAGGTTTATAAAAGATTTTTCTAAGATTACAGTTCCTTTGACTGCATTAACGAAGAAGAATGCACAGTTTATTTGGGAAACCGTGCAGCAAGAGGCGTTTGATGTTTTGAAAAAGACGTTAAGTGAAGCACCGATACTTGCCTTACCAGAGGGTAATGAGGACTTTGTTGTATACACGGATGCTTCGAGGTTGGGACTTGGTGCGGTATTGATGCAACGTGGAAAGGTAATCGCTTATGCCTCGAGACAGCTTAAGCAACATGAAAAGAACTACTCAACTCATGATCTTGAGTTGACAGCTGTCACTTTTGCTCTGAAGTTATAGAGACACTATCTGTACGGTACTAAGTGTCAGTTATACACGGATCATAAGAGACCGAAGTACATCTTCAGCCAGAAAGAACTCAACATGAGGCAAAGACGTTCGATGGAACTAATAAAGGATTATGACTGTGAAATCCTTTACCATCCTGGAAAGGCTAACGTGGTAGCCGATGCTTTGAGTCGCAAAGCATATGCTAAAGATTGCTGCTACATGTTGACATCTACTATGTTAACATCTACGATTATGAATGATGTTAAGGCCGCGCAGGAGGAAGCCTTGAAAGACGAGAATATTGGTGCTGAGGATATAAGGGCACAGATTAAGAATATGGAAACGAGCGAATCTGGATTGAAAGGTATGTACGGAAGGATCTGGGTGCCAAAGTTTGGTGGGATGCAAAAAGTGATTATCGAAGAAGCACATCAATCAAAGTTTTCCGTACATCCCGGGAGCACGAAAATGTACAACGAGCTGAAAGCAGACTTTTGGTGGCCCGGATTGAAGAAGGATATCGGCCAGTATGTGGAGAGATGCAGAACTTGTCGGTTAGTGAAAGCCGAGCACCAACAACCTTACGGTAGTTTGCAACCGCTTCCCATTCCGGAATGGAAGTGGGAGCATATCACTATGGACTTTGTCACAAAGTTGCCGAAAACTAGGCGTCAACACGATGCAATTTGGGTGATAGTTGATCGGTTAACTAAGTCCGCACACTTTATACCGATTCGGGAAAGCTATTCATTAGAGAAGTTAGCCCACATTTACATGGACGAGATCGTTGCTAGACATGGAGTACCGAAGTCCATTGTATCGGACCGGGACAGCCGATTTACTTCCAACTTTTGGTCGGCTTTACAAGAAGGATCGGAAACGAGAATAGCAATGAGCACGGCTTACCGTCCGCAAACCGATGGTCAAAGTGAAAGGACTATCCTAACACTTGAAGATATGATGCGATCGTGTGTGTTGGACCTCGGTGGTAATTGGGATGACCATTTACCATTGATAGAGTTTTCGTATAACAACAGTTATCATGCGACAATAAAAGAAGGCGCCGTTTGAAGCATTATATGGGAGAAGGTGTAGGACTCCTACGTGTTGGAGGGAAACTGGTGAAACGCCGATTGCTGGACCGGCATTGTTACAAGAGACAAATGAGAAGATTCAGTTGGTTAGACAGAATATGAAAGCGGCCCAGGTTCGTCAGAAGAGTTATTACGACAGGAGGCACAAACCAATCAGTTTTGATGTGAATGATTGGGTTTATTTGAAGGTGTCACCTATGAGAGGTGTTACACGTTTTGTAAAGAGAGGAAAGTTGGCTCCGAGATTCGTCGGACCATTCAGGATTACCGAGAAAATAGGAAATCAGTCTTATCGCTTAGAGTTGCCGGAAGAAATGTCGGGCATACACCTGGTGTTCCACGTAGGGAACCTTAGAAAGTCGTTCACAACCGAAAACGAAGATTGGGCTGACCGCACTGAGCTGAAGATTGATGAAAGGCTCCGGTATGTTGAAGAGCTGGAGTGTGTGTTAGATACGAAAGTGAAGAAATTGAGAAGTAAAGAAATAGAGATGGTGTTGGTACGTTGGAAGCATCATAAGGGAGCGAATCATACTTGGGAAACAAAGGCAGAGATGTTGAAGAAGTATCCGAGACTGTTCGAATCCTAGTAACTTCGAGGACGAAGTTGAGCGTGGTGGAGCCCATGCTGTAACATCCTCGGATTTAAATTATTGTATTTGAAGTTTATTAAGTTTAAATTTGTAATTTAAGTTGAATTATGAAAGTTGGTACGGAATTTGGATTAATTATAAAGTTTGTTGTATTATTTGGAAATTTAGAAATTTCAATTTATTTAAGTGAGAATAATTGTTAAATTATTAAGGATAATAAATAAAAGATAGAATTCTTTTATCTATAAAATCAGTATTAAATGGATTCTGATGAGTTGAGGGACTAAAGGTGTTAAAATGGGGAATTTTGAAATAAAAGACCAAAGGTCTTCCATTTTCAACCATCACTCTCTCTCACTAGAACTCTCATCTCTCGGCTCTCTCTCTCTCTCTAAAATCAAGATCATAAAAGCTTGGATTTTGAAGCTAAAAATCTGGATTAAGGTTGTTTGGGAGAAACAAGAACATCTGCTATCATCGAATTAAGGTAAACATTCTTTAAATTTCGAATTTAGAAGCATTTTGGGTTCGGTTTTGATAAAATCCGAATCATGGGATTTGAGATTCAAATGTTAATGCATGTGTTGTATTATTGTGGATTAGTTCAAATCTAGTGTATGAGATGCTATATGTTAAATTTCAGCTTCTGATTCGCATTATAAGTATGGATTTGAGGATTTCGTGTGTGTTTTAGTGTGTGTGTTCGATGGATGATGAAAAGGGTCAAAAAGGATTGAATTTGGTATGAAAGCATGTTAATGTTAGTGTTAAAATGCTTGAAATTAAGTGTATTTAAGTTGGTATAATTTATTTCATGTATTGAAAAAGTACCAAAAATGATGGAATTAAAAACTTGAAAATGTTAAAAAACTGCACAAGTTCGATAGGGGTGGGATCCGAATTCGTATCCGAGATGAACTCGGATCTGGTCCGAATTCGGATGAGGCCCGGATTTCAGGATATTTAATATATCAAATTATTTCTAAGTATTGGAATTCGGATGGGGGTCCGAATTCGGTTGGGGACCGAATTCGGATATGGTCCGAATTTAGCCTGTGGTCCGAACTCATCATGTTTCGAATCTATTAAATGGTTCGAATTTAACTATGGTTCGAATTTGACAATAATTCGAATTTGTATTGGTCCGAAATTGTAATGGTCCGAATTGCGATGCATGTGGGATCCGAACTGGGGGTCTGAATTCGGGTGGGGTCTGAATTCGGACATAGATCCGAAATGGGGACCAAATTTCACAAGAATTATAAAATTAAGTTTTATGAAATTAAACAAATTATTGACACAATGTGTTGTTACAACTGATTTAACAGGTCCCTTGTGGTGTTGTTAAACCCACAGTGGGGTACTTTGTGGATCCGGTTGAAATTCCGAGGAGAAATAATATTGCTTAAAGATTAATAACGCACCCACTGTGAGTACCTTTGATTTTAACGTTGTTGCATCTGCATTATGTTTGCATTGCCTGCTGAGGCATGTTGTTTCATATTCGTTTGGCACTCTACTAACATGCGTATATGTTGATGCACATTCATACTTGTTGCATGTCCGTTCATTTGTTGTGCATCCTTTCGATGGACCTGCGTGGTCGCATCTATACTCTGATGTTACTGTGCTATATGACCAAGAGTTTGACACCTCTGTGGTCAGGATAGACAGTAAGTCATCCCCGATGTAATGTCTGCCTCAGATGGTTGGTTTTTCTTATGCCGAGTGTCAGCTCGAAGGAGCTGCGGCTCGGGTTTGCGTACTTGGAGTACGTATGGAGTATACGGTATGTGTTACCGCGGTTACTCTGGGTGGCATCATAATGATTTGTAGAATGTGTAAAATCATATGGTATTCACTAAGCTTTAGCTTACCCCTTCAGTTGTTACATTTTTACAGGAAAAGGAAAATCCGCTGCGGGACCGTCTAGCTAAGTCATCAGTTGAAGTGATTTGAAGATTCTCACTGTTTTCACTTGGTATTTGTTTTATGGAATCAATGTTGTAATAAATTTGGGGATGATGTAATACTTTTGGATTTGTAGACTTAGATGTGTAAACCTATGTAGTATCGTAGGGTGTTTGACATAATTTGTATTATTTTATTTGTATTTTATGCTTCCGCACTTTAATTAAGGTATCAGATCATTATATATCTGTTTGTTGGTGAATAATCCTGGGTGAATTGTAATTGGTGGTTATTGTGGCAAGGGTGTCACGTTTTGATGCAAACCTGTTGATACACCCAATGTGACAATAACTGTCTAGTTTCGGTATTTATAGTCTCTGAATCTGATAGTCTATTACGATCAATGAACAACAACTAGAAACTATCGTCAATGGGGAGTCTGTTGGTACATCCGGTGTGACGACAACAGTCTAGTTTGTTATTGATATCATGATTGTGTATGATGTTTACATTTGCATGGTAAGTTCTGGACTATCATAATAAGTTCTAGAATAAGTTCTAGAAACAAGTTCTAGATTAAGTTCTAGAATAAGTTCTAGATTAAGTTCTAGAATAAGTTCTAGAAATAGTTCTAGAATAAGTTCTAGATTAAGTTCTAGATTAAGTTCTAGAATAAGTTCAAAGATAAGTTCAAGAGGAGCGTCTACAAGTTCGTGAGAAGCGTCTTCACGAACTTATCGGCTATAAAATGAACTTATCTTTGTGAATTCAGTAATCTTTGACGGCTCAGAGGTTCTGTCGAACTTGAGAGCAAACAGAGCATCCGGGTGAATCAACTTTTGCAGAATTAAGGCTAAGGGCGATTACGAAGTTGCAGAGGCGTTTTTGTGTGTTCTTGGAGAGAATCACGTGTCGGGGCGTTCTAGTTTACGTCTATCCTCGTGTGTGTCTCCGTGTTCCGTGTGAGTGATCAATCCGTCAAACCGCTAACGAGGATTCCACACTCGTTGGACGGCATCGTGTCAAGATACGATCCGTAGGTAGGTGACCTTACAAGTGGTATCAGAGCCATAAGGGTGTTCTTCGTGTTCATCTTAAACATTCTTGGTTTCTTGGTGTTTTGGACGGAAAAATCACCTTTTTAATCAGTTTTTCGAGTTATACAAGCAAAAGAACGGAGAAAAATTCTTATTGGTTCACTTTTTCAATCAAAATCATTATTTTTGGTCTTAAAAATATTGGTTTAATCTGAAAACTTGAAAAAATCGAATTTTTGGCCGTTTCTCGAACTTGCGGCGCTCGAACATAGGGGGTATTAGGGTTCATTCAAATTTGTCAGAAATCTCGAAATTGTCTGAAAATATGCTCCTCTCGAACTTGATTTATGGCTTCCTTCGAATTTGACTGAAATTTGAACTTGCTAGCATCGAATTTGTCAGATTTCGAACTTGTCAGAAAATTAAGTTCAATTCGAACTTGTCAGTACTTCGAACTTGTCAGAATCTTCGAACTTGTCAGTCAGTCGAACTTGTTGAATTCGAACTTACTTAAATCCGATTTTAATTTCAATCGAATTTAATATTAAATTAATTCGAACTTCCATAAGTTCGAAGGAGTTTAAATTAAATTAATTTAGTTTGGGAACAAAAGGTTTAGACAGGATGTCAAGTTTGCAAAAAATCATTGAAATGGATCATGAGGTCGGCAATGCAAATTCTCCGCCGAAATTGATGAAGTTGGAAGACTATTATTGGTGGAAGGATAGGTTCGCCGATTTTGCTCGTTTCAACGATATGCGAATGTCGATTTGTATCGATGAGGGATATGTGCCACCTACGCAAGAATTTGAAGGTCGTCAAAGAGTCTTATCCTATCAGAAGATGAAAGATGATGATAAGAAACTATATGAGGCCGAGAACCAAGCTTTCTCGATTATCCAAATGGCGTTACCTCAAGAAATGCTACACACCATGAGAAATCATAGGACTGCTAAAGAGCTATGGGATGCTCTAGAGAAAAGGTGTGAGGGAAATCCACAGGTTCGCAAGAGTAGGATGGAGATGCTGAAACAACAATTTGCAATTTTCAAAGCTCTGAAGAACAAGACACTTGATGAGACAATCACAAGATACTTTCATCTGTTAACGGAGCTTGACAATCACAATGTTGTTTACCAAGAGACTGAGAAAATTGAAAAACTTCTAGATGCTTTTCCAGGCGAGATGGGAAATGTACACCGCTTTAATTAAGCATGATGAAGAGAAGTTCGAGACTCTCACTCTTGAAGGAGTAGTTGGAACTCTGAGGGCTTATAATTTCAAAATACAGAAAAAGGAAAGGGAGGTTGAGAAAGTTCAAGATCCTGAAATGTATTTTGGGAAGACAAAACCATCGATTGGTGGTGATGTGAAGTCGAGTGCCACAGCTTTCTTCTCAGGAGAAGAATCAATTCCAATAGCTGTAGAAGAATCGAGCAGTAGGGCATTCTTAGGGTTTTCGAAACCGGAAGAAAAGCCAACTCACTCAGCATCTACGTCACAAGGATACACAAAGATGCCAATGAGCGCAAAATCAGTTGAAGATCATCTGAATCTTTTGGCTTCATTTGTCGCGCGTACGGCAATTGCGTTCAAGGAAAAATAAATGATCTTGCGCTATGGGATGAAGACTACGATCAGGTGGATCCTGATGACTTGGAGGAAATGGATCTTCAATGGCAACTGGCCATGGTGACTCAGCGAGTCAAGAGGTTCATGAAAAGAACAGTGAGAAATCTGAGCGTAGGCAACAACAAAGTTGGGTTTGACAAATCGAAGGTTAAGTGTTATAACTGCCAAGGATTAGGACACTTCGCACGAGAGTGACAATGACCCAAAGTTGAAAACTATCAGAATCAATCTCAGAGAAGATATCAGTCTGGTAGTTCGAGTAATCAAGCTAACATCGATGGTCTGTTAACTAATGTGACATCTGACAGACAGCTTGATGGACCATATGATTTGTCTACTCATCCGGAGTCTAATGCTAGAGCCTTCATGGCTGAAGTGACTGAGACTGGGGATGACGGAGCAGAGGAAGTAACAGAGGACAATGAACAGAGTGATACAAGTCATGTGTTGGTGGAGAAGTCAGACAATCAAACCATTCTGGAGTTTGCCGCACAAATGGCTAACATGGATTCGGATCACAAAAAGGTAATTCTAAACTTTTCTACATTTCGTGACTTATGTGTTTTATGTGCTACTTCCAATGATAGATTGAACTTAGTTCTAGAAACACATAACAATCTAACTGCTCAAATAGACTCATTAAAATCAGATAATGCTAGTCTCGTAGATATTAAAGAAGATCTTAGGAATAAGCTGAAAGCAGATGCTCAAGACGTCATAGTTCTAAAAGACAAATTAAGTGAATAATGTGTCAGGATAGAACTTATGTATGAGCATGTTGAGGCTTTAACCAAAGAACTTACGATTAAGGAGGTCGAGCTAGCTGAATCAAGGGTTAAAGTTGCAGAGGCAAATAGTAAGTTGGAAAAGTTCAGGAACTCTTCTCTAAATCTAGGGAAAATCTTAAATGCTCAACGTCAGACTAATAAACCAGTAGGTTTAGGTTATCGAGAAAGTCCTCCACCTTTCAACGACAATTATGTGCCTCAACCTCAGGATAAAACTAACAAACCAGTCGAGTCAGAGGTAGCAGCTGAAACTGTATCTGAATCTGATAAGGATAAATAAACTAAGGTGTCTACTAATAACTCTCAGATTAAGAAGGTCAAGTTTATGAAGTCTTATAGTGATCAAAAACTAGGAGAAACTAAACCTGAAATTGATAATCAACAGGAGGACGTAGTCACGGTAGTTGAAAAGAAAGAAACTGACACTATTGAGACACCAAAATCAAAGGGCACTCATAAGAAGTCGATTGATAAGATGTCTTGCTTTAGATGTCATGAGAGGGGACATGTTGCGTCTAGCTGTCCATATAAGAAAGTAGAGTCTACACCCTCTAAACTAGAGTCTAGACCTATTGTTGGAAAGCCTGAACAACATAAACCAATATCTAGTGTTGCTAGCACAAGTGGTTCTCAAAACACTGAGAAAATTGTGAATGCCACACCCAAGACTGCTGTTAGACAAGTACCTGTGCAGGTTAGACCAAATGAAGTGGTTAGCACTAATTCGTCGAATAGAGTCCCTAATCAGTCTAGGTCAGGACCTTAACAAGCTTATAGGAGTACAACACCTAGAAGGGCTTACACTCCTGTTAGGTCTCACACTCCTCAAAGACATCAGACACCAGGTAGAGCCCAGGGATATCAATCTGAAATGCCTTATAATAGAAATTATTCGAGGGCTCAACAGCAAATGCCTACCCAAAGGCCAAGAGTGAACTTAAATCACTCTGCACCACAACAGGTTCTCAATCAAACACCCAAGTCACCTGAAAGGAGAGATGGGTATTTGAAGGAGTTCACGTATGTGGATGAGAATGGTATTACCAAGTCAGTCATGGCTTGGGTTCCCCATGATAACTAACTTCTTTTCTTTCATGTGCAGGAGATAACTACAGGTCTAAACAACAAGTGGTTCGTCGACGGTGGTTGCTCTAGGCACATGACTAGGGAAAGGAGTCTGCTCACAGACTTCAAGGGAGGAAACAGGGGATTTGTATCATTCGCTGGGAATAAAGGAGGTCATATCACTGGTACTGGAGTGGTCACTAATGGGACTATTACACTTGATCAAGTTTACCATGTTGATAAACTTGATCACAATCTCATTAGTGTATCTCAAATCTGTGATAAGAAGAACTCAGTAATTTTTACTGGACTGAGGCGTTAGTGCTGAAACCGGGATTTAAAGTACCTGAAGAGTGGATAATGATGAGAGCCCCAAGGAAGAATGATTTATACATGATGGACATGAACAAATCGGATTCATCGATGGGAACAATATGTCTTCTATCCAAAGCTTCAGAGTCAGAATCCATTTTATGGCACAGACGCATGGCACACTTGCACCTAAGGAAAATGAACTACATCACTAAACATGGATTGGTGCAAGGTGTCCCACTGAAGAGTTTTCAGTTCGATGACAAGTGTGTACCATGCAAAAGGCAAACAACACAAGAAGTCACACAAGTCAAAGACTCAGAACTCGATAACTTTCACTTTCGATTTGTTGCATATGGATCTATTTGGACCTATCAACAAAAGGAGTACAGGTGGTAGTTGGTATTGTTTAGTTATCACTGATGATTACTCACGTTTTTCATGGGTTTTCTTTTTTAGGTATGAAGGACGAAACAGCTGCAAAGTTGATTGGGTTCTTAGATCAAGTTGAAAACTCTATGGGACGAGGGTAAAACGTATCAGGAGTGATAATGGAACAGAGTTTAAAAACACAGTAATTGGTGTATATTGCTTATCCAAAGGCATAGTGCATCAATTTAGTGCACCATATGAGTCACAACAAAATGGGGTGGCAGAACGGAAAAACAGGACTTTGATTGAGGCAGCAAAGACCATGCTCTCGGATTCAAAGCTTCCTACCATGTTTTGGGGGGAGGCAGTGAATACCGCATGTCATGTTTTAAACCGGGTCCTTACTGTCAAGTCACTAAACAAAACCTGTTATGAAGTTCTGAATAAAAGACCGCCAAATTTAATAGGATTTGAACCGTTTGGGGTACCGTGTACTTTATTGAAAACAAAACATCAACCTAAGTTTGGTGAAAAGGCTGACGAAGGATGTCTCCTAAGTTATGTGCCTAACTCACCAAACAAAAGGGTTTACAACAAAACAAATGGTACGGTTGAAATTTTGTTTAACATTGATGTTACAAGTTATTCACATGAACCCCAAACAGGTCCTGAGTGGTTTATTTGATTATGACTTATTGTTTGAGTCATTTAACATACCAGTTAGTGGAAATGCAAGTACAATGGAAGATGACTTCTCGTCATTAAACTTGAATGACGACAATCAAGGTTTTCCAAAGACAAGCATTCCATCAACTTCTGAGCCTACAACGACAGAAGATGGGTCTCCAACAGAGAATGAACCTGGGTTACCTACAAACGAGAATCAGGCTAGTACTTCTAATTCCAAAGACAGTGATCATGAGGAAGAAAATGTACCGTCTGAAGTCGTACCTCCGTAGGTGAAATAGGATCAAATTAGGAGATAATCTTAGGGTCGATGAGATTGAGACATCAAGGATAAACAAGGATCATCCGATTGAGAGCATCATAGGAAATCCGCATACCGGTGTGAGAACTAGGAGTAGTGTGAATAATAACACGATGTTGTTATCGATGATCAACGACTCAGAGGCTTTTCACACTTGTCTTTATTTGTGTTTCATCTCACAAGTAGAGCCGAAGAATGTGCAAATGGCACTGAAAGACAACTCTTGGGTTGAAGCCATGCAAGAAGAACTGTCACAATTCAGAAAGCTTGAAGTGTGGGAGTTAGTGCCGCTACCTCGAGGAGAAGTTGCAATAGGAACCAAACGGGTTTTTAAGTGCAATAGAGATGATCGGGGTATTGTTACTCGCAACAAGGCAAGACTTGTAGTAAAGAGATTCAACCAAGAAGAGGGAATTGATTACAACGAGGTGTTTGCAACAGTGGCAAGGCTCGAGGTAATTCGCTTGTTTCTGGCCTTTGCGTCCTTCAAAGGGTTTAAAGTCTATCAGCTGGATGTAAAGAGTGCATTCTTGTACGGCAAGGTGAAGGAACTGGTGTACGTCGAACAACCGCCTGGGTTTACTGATCCAAAATATGATTGAAAGAGTGTATCGACTCGATAAGGCTCTGTATGGATTACATCAGGCACCAAGGGCATGGTATGAGACGCTATCAACTCATCTTTTAGACAACGGGTTTGAAAGAGGGAGAATTGATAGTACATTATTCGTGAAGAGAAAAGGAGAAGACTTTATCTTGGTACAAGTGTATGTTGATGACATCATGTTCGGGTCATCAAACGAACAGATGTGCAAACATTTTGAGAAGGTTATGAAGTCAAAGTTTGAGATGAGTGCTTGTAACACCCGCAAATTTAGAGGCAGACAACTATTCATAATTTTATCGTTATATCTTACACACTGTAACTTAATTTAATTTAAATTCGAATGTTAAGGCTATGTGGTGATTTTATAATTAATTATATGTGAGATATAGTGGTTTAATCACATAACATGAGAATTGTCATCTTAAAAGAGATGAATTAAATAAAAGGGAGAAAATTTAAGGTGTGCAAGGAATCCCAACAAGAATTGGTTATGATCATATTCCATGTGAATACAACCATGTTAACCATTATCACATTACCCATCATAAATCCTTATATAAGTATGATCTTAATTCTTCATTTTTATCACTAACCTATCAAAACACACACAAAAACACACACTAAAATCTGGATTTTTATTATAAAGAATATGGGGTTGAATTTTAAAGATTAAATCATCACCATTATTGTCATCTTCTTCATAAGTTCTTCATCATCAACATCACCCTAAATTTGAGGTAAACTTCATCAATTTTTCATCACTTATTTTGTTTATTTGTCTCAATCATGAAGTTTGGATTATAAATGAAATCTTAACATGAAAATAAGTATCAAACCATAAACTAAGTTTATCATCTTTATCATTTCTAGATTTAAAAGCTCCATACACTCAACAATGGTGATTTTCATGGGTGTAATCTTTGAATCCGCAAATTTATGTAGAAATGTTTAAAATATGCATACAATCAAGACTTAAATGTTATTTTGGTGTTTAATTTTGGATTTGACATCAATAGAATGGTTTCCAAGAATTTTGGAGTTTGAGATTTTGTGAGAAATCTAAGAAATGGAGGTTGGATTGGAATGGTGTGGTGTGTTATTAAAGAAACCGGATAAGATTTTAGGTGGTCGGAGTTGACGTCGGCGTCGTCGCTGCTCGGCGGTGGCCGTCGAGGACGAGGGCAGCAGCCATGGTGCGCCGGTTGCTCTGCCTCGTTCCTGTTGCTAGCTGCGTTTTCTGTTCTATGTTGCGCCGAGAGAGAAGAAAGAGTGAGGGCTGCCAGAGTGAAAACCGACCAGAGAGTGGCCGGCCGGCGACGCCACAGCCTCTGGCCGGCGGTCGAATTGAAGGAGACGGCGGGGGTTTCTGCGCCTGAAATGGAGAAGAGGCACTTGGACCATTTTCTTTTGGTTGACCCGGTTGGGTCAATTGGGTTTAGGGTAGATTAGAATTTGGATCAAGTTAGTGATAGGTTAGTGTTGGGCTAGAAATGTGGTGAAATGTGGGATGTTTATATTTTTTTGATTTTGGGCTAATAAATAAATTAGAGATTGGAGGTGGATATTTTTTTATGGACTGCTATAACTTATTTAAGTTAATAAATCTTTTGAGTTTAATGAGATAAATAGTTAAGGTGATTAAACTTATTTAATTGGGTTGGAGTTAGTTTTATTTTATTTTATTTTAGTCCAATACAAATTCATTTTAGGTGTAATTATTATTTCGATTATATGAATATTGTGGGTTTATATAAGATAGAAAGGGAGTTGTAACTTGATGACCCATTTAATTAAGTTAATAAATTAGTTTGGGACTTAAGAATTATTAATTGGGTCGAACTTTTCATTAAATCGAAATAGAAACTAAATGGATGGAATTAAATATTCTATATGTAAAATGATTTAGTGGTTTTAATTAAGTTGGTGAGTTACTCATGTAAAATTTTAATTAATAAATTATAATCGTTGGTGAGACAATTAAAGTTAAATTATTACGTTAATTTATAGAATTACTTTATTAATGTAACAAAGATAAATCATATTAAACGGAGGAGTACGGATTAATTATTAACGAAGGGGTTTAATAAACATTAACAAATAAATCAAAACTTTTGGATTTAATTCTTGAACTTTAATTAGTAGAATTGAGGATGAATTTAGTTACTTATAGAGTTAAACATATTGATAAATAAACAATGTAATTTGTTATCAGGACTCTAGTGATTCGATTGAGACGTGATACTCCCGATAGTGTTTTCAGCTGCTTTTGTTGATAGTTGCTTGGTGGGTTACAGATTACGAGCACTGTGAGTAATTGATTTAATTTCGCAAATGATCATAAATGATATGCTTGCACTGGATATCTCTTTCGTTTCTATTGCCATGATTATTCTTTAACTACCATGCTTATCCTTGAATGTTGTATTTATTTCGTTGCATTGAGCCGATATCTGAGAACCCTTTTCCCCAGTATGCATACTGTGTATTATGTGGATTGAGCGAGGTTGTTGTGTGCTTCTGAGTTGTATGGCGGGCGAGCCGCATGTTTTGTACACGTGCTAACCGAGCGAGTCGTACGCCGTGTATCTGTTATCGGGCGAGCCGATAACAATATCCTATTCGTGTATGCTAAACCGAGTGAGTCGTAATGCTACACATGTTGAATTTGAGCCGATATTAGTGTTGATCGTGTTATATATGCTTGTCTGTGTTTTTAAATCTGTTACTCGCTAGGCGACGGCTTACCCCGGTTGTGGGGGCAAATTTTCAGGTTTAGCTGATAAGGGAAAAGCACCAGCTTCAGGATCTAGGGTTTGATGACTCGTGGTATCAGAAAATACTTCCGCATTTACTCTGATTTATATTTTGTACTTAGGACGGGTAGATCCCTAGACTTTCAATTTGGTTGTAATAATTAGATGTTATATTTTAGCGCACTCTGAATGAGGTGATTTTAGTTTATTTATGTATTGAAATTGAAGTTTGAGATTAGAACGCTTTATTTTATAATTTGAAGATTATGTTGCAGATTTTAGTAAAAGCGCCACGTTATTAGAACGGGGCATTTCAGTGCTATGGGAGAGTTGAACTTCTTTCTGGGTTTGCAAGTTGAACAGAGGAAGGAGGGCATGTTTATCCATCAGACGAAGTATGTCTATGATATTCTGGAGCGCTTCGGGATGGAAGGAACAAAACTGACTGCTCATTTTAGTACTCCGATTCAAGTGAATCTCAATCTCGGACCGGGTACAGAAAGTGATACTGATGTGGATCCGACTCTATATCGGGCCATGATCGGGTCACTCATGTATTTAACTGCTTCTAGACCTGACATTATGTTTGTTGTCTGTATTTGTGCTAGGTTACAAGCTAATCTGAAAGAAATGCATATGAAAGTCGTGAAGCGAATTCTGAGATATCTCAAGTCAAAACCGAAGCTGGGACTTTGGCATGCTGATGGTGATCTGGAATTGAAAGCATACACGGATACAGACTATTGAGGTTGGAGCTTGAACCGGAAATCAACAACTGGAGGTTGTCAGTTCCTTGGAGGGACGCTCGTATCCTGGCAATGCAAGAAACAGACTTCGGTAGCCGTGTCAACATGCGAGGCCGAATATGTAGCTGCTGGTAGTTGCTGTTCACAGGTTTTGTGGATACAACAACAATTGCGGGATTACGGTTTGACTTAAACTCATACTCCCATTAAGATAGATAATCAGTCTACAATTGCTATAACTAATAATCCGGTTAAACACAGTTAAAACAAGGCACATAGACATAAGACATCATTTCATTCGTGATTGTGCTGAAAAGAACTTAAATAAACTGGTAAAAGTGGCAACGGAAGATAATAATGCAGATTTATTCACTAAAGCTTTTGATAAGTCACGCTTTGAGTTGTTAGTTCAACTTAATGGTATGCGTAATCCAGAGTAACTTGACCTTAGTATATTTTCTTTCTTTTTATAGTAAGTTAGTGGTTAAGTAGAATTTATTTCCTTTTATAGTCAGTTAGTAGGTTAGTTTATTAGCTTATCTTAAAAAATGAAACACAAAAGAAAAAAGAGAGAAAACCATAAAAAGTTCAAAAAAAAAAAGAGAATATTAAAAAATGAGTTAAGTCTTAGATACATAGGTTCAAGGTCACGAAAATTAGCACATTCAAAACAATCTCTAAGTGTTAAGCTTCCACACATAGTGCACCTTAAATTCTAAGTGATATACATTTTCCTGTTTGATGTGTTGGTAGGCATCATACACAAAGGAAATCTCAAAAGCTAATAAAACATTCATGAAAAAGTCATATGTGTAACTAACTTAGATGTATGACCAAATGGTCTTAATTTCTATGTTAGAGACATACAGACAATGATTCTAAATGAGGTATGCAAATTTTTTGGGGGATGTATAGCAACATCAAATACATCTTAAAGAAAAGAAAAGAAATTTTTTTGATAAAGATGAGGGAGTCAAAATAAGTCGCTTTGTTGTACGTAAGTACAGACCTGTCACCTCTGTGTTGACTCAAGTTACCAAGATAAGTCGCTTTGTTGTAAGTAAGTACAGACATGTCACCGCTGTCTTGTTAACTTAAAAGGAACTCTAAGACAAACTAAGACACTCTGTTGTATGTAAATACAGAACTGTGTCCGACGTTTGCCTTTTAAAGAAAATTTACAATGCCGAAAAGTTATAATCATTGTGTGTCTGCCTTGATCATAGAAGTATATCTAAGTACACGTAAGGTAGTTTCTTGATAAATAAAAAGGCCAAAGGAAATTCCCAAGTGTTGAATGTTTAAATGGAAAAACATACCGACAATCGACTTGGAAGGTATATCACGACAAACAATCAAAGGAATAAAAAATTCCTAAGTGTGAGAGTGAAATACTAAAAGTGTGTTTGACACCGCTATCTGATTGAACCTTCTTTGATTATCTCGCAAAAATATTCTGTTAGTGTATTTTTATCCATAAATTAACTTTTAGCTAAACTTAATTTTACTTTATTTTACTCTTATTTTTAATATTATTTTCATTTTTTTTAGTTTAGATTATCTTATTTTTAATAAATAGGAACGAGGTCAAAGTTACTAGGATGTTTCTAGTTGGAAAAACAAAATTTGTGTGATAATCAGTTGCTAAAAGTGATAGGTTCCGGGATAAATTGAAAAAGTTGAAAATTGTTCAAAGTTTTTCAAAACTTACGATTTTGTGATTGTTTATCGAATATAACGACTGTTTCTCTCGAACTTAATTCTAGTGTTTGGTTTACCTTCGAAACCATCAAAGAATGTAAGTAAGTAGAGTTTCATTTCATTTTTATCGTTGAAAAATGGATTTGGATGTCCGGCTAACATTTTATGACTTGTTTCATGTGTTGATTAAGTCTATACAGTGTTAGAATTGGAGTTTTAATAGAAGTACAGATTCTTCAGCTGACAAAGGCGATTCGTGAACTTCAACATCTTAATGCCCAGTTGGATCAGACAGAGACTGATTAGCAGCAGCAGATTGCAAATCTGGAGGCTATACTGGAGGAATAGTTGAAAGATCGTCCATCTCAGGGGGAGAAATTGTAGAGAAGTCAAAGAAGATGGCACGAACAGTGAGCTAGAAGATCTTTCAAAACAACAATTTGCTCAGCTTGCTGATCCTCAGGGGGAGTCGGTGTTCATGGCCGCTAACAAGGGAAAAGACAAGGATTCAGATACGACTAAAGTAACTGAAGATAAGGTCTAATCGGAGCATTATCAGGGTTGGATGAAGATGAAATGAGGTTCGTCTTCGAAGATGACTTAGAACAGGAGGATCTTGAGGAATGAGCGTTTACTCCTAAAGATATACCTAATTGGAAGTCACTCGATGAAGGTGTTATGAATGAAGATCAGAATGTGATAGATCTAGAGATGTTGAAATCTGCACTAAATGATGAATCAAATTCTGAAGTGTGAAGTGATTGATTTAGCTTGGAAGGACATTATAAATCTAGGAAGACGATTTTTATGCTGAGGTGTTTGCAAAAACTATCAGAAGGGATGGTCATTCTGGAAGATTTGAGAAGTTAATCTAAGAGTTGGTAGAAGAGCTGTGGTTCAAATAAGAATAAATCCTCTGACTGGTAGGACATGGACTAAGTTAGTCTACAAACCGGTGAGGACAGCGAAACTGGAGAGGCAGTCATGGATAACAAAGAAGAAAAGGTGATTTCGGTATTCATAAGAGTAATGAATATCTACTATAAGCTATCGTCAAGGGGGAGTATGTTGATACACCCAATGTGACAATAGTTGTCTAGTTTCGGTATTCATAGTCTCTGAATCTGATAGTCTATTACGATCAATGAACAACAACTAGAAGCTATCGTTAAGGGGGAGTCTGTTGGTACATCCGGTGTGACAACAGCAGTCTAGTTTTGTTATTAATATCATGATTGTGTATGATGTTTACATTTGCATGGTAAGTTCTAGACTATCATAATAAGTTCTAGAATAAGTTTTAGAAATAAGTTCTAGATTAAGTTCTAGAATAAGTTCTAGAAATAAGTTCTAGAATATGTTCTAGAATAAGTTCAAAGATAAGTTCAAGGGGAGCGTCTACAAGTTTGTGAGGAGGGTCTTCACGAACTTATCGTCTATAAAATGAACTTATCTTTGTGAATTCAGTAATCTTTGACGGCTCAGAGGTTCTGTCGAACTTTAGAGCAAACAGAGCATCCGGGTGAATCAACTTTTGCAGAATTAAGGCTAAGGGCGATTACGAACTTGCAGAGGCGTTTTTGTGTGTTCTTGGAGAGAATCATGTGTCGGGGCGTTCTAGTTTGCGTCTATCATCGTGTGTGTCTCCGTGTTCCGTGTGAGTGATCAATCCGTCAAACCCCTAACGATGATTCCACACTCGTTGAACGGCGTCGCGTCAAGATAGGATCCGTAGGTAGGTGACCTTACAAAACCATAGGGATCATTTATGCAATTAAGTTTTTTTAACTCTTTTTTACTCTTAATTAAATAATTTATTTTTTAGTGTTAATTCAATTTAATGAATTATATAAAAGAATAAATTTGTTTTATTTATGTTGGTTTATAAATGATTTAAATATTTTTTTAGTCTAAATTAAATTTATTTAAAGTGTAAACCTCTCAAATATTATAATAAAAAAATTATTTATTTTAGAAATTGTTTTCTTAGAGGTTTCATAAATAAAATATTTTGACACTATATTTAATTATGTTGGTTCATACATGTATAATAAAAAAATATTTATGTTGGTCAAACCACAAAAATCATTTATTTAATTAACTATAGTTTATTTTTTTAGTGTTAATTAACTTTAGTAAATTATAAAACATTTATTTATGGACCAACAATTTAATTAAAGTTAATTAAGAATAAAAAATATTAAAATCATTTAACTTTTGAATAGTTCAATTTATAATTATTTATTTATGAACCAACTTTATAATTTCGACACATTAAACTATTATATTTTTTAAGAAAAAGCATTTATATTTAAAAAATATCTTAACACATTAAACTCTTTTAATTGTCAAAAAATTCATTTATGAACCAATTTTTTATTATTTAAATCATTCAAACCATCAAATTGTAAGCCTCTCAAAACTTGTAATCACTTAAAAATTAAAACATTTTATTAAAACTTATTTTAACAAAGTGATATGAGGTTAACGATTAAACATTTATAACAAGATTAATATCAACATCCTTTCGATTAAAAAACTTATCTCAAAAGGTCCGATCAAACCAAGAGATCATGTCATTGTTGAAAAACTTAAACCTAATCATTTGTTTTAAATTAATCTTTTAGAAAAAAAAAACATTCATAATTTTATGTCGGAAAAATTAATTTCAATGATGAATTTATTTATTGGAGTCAAGATGATTAAACATTTTAATCATATGTGTGTGTATAATCAAAACTCCTTTTAATTTATATGTTTTCTCTTCGTGGAAGTATAATTGAAGAACTTAAAAATAAAATTATAACATTTAACTCGACCGAGTTAAAAAAACTTCCAAAGGGTCTAAAACAAGTCAAATTAATTTATTTGACGTATCAATTTTTTATCATTTTAATTTTTAATTACACTAAAAACAATTAAAAATTTTAGGCCGTATAACATGTTTGAGATTCATATTGACTTTAATTTTTATCCGATTAAATCAATACCTTAAAATTTAAACCATTTTGATTTATCACTTTACCATTATCACCTTGTTTTGATAAAAAAGTGAAAGGACTATAAAATAAAATTTTGTCTTATTTTATTTAAGACGGAAAAAAAAATATTTGACCAATATAAATATTTTTTTAGGGTAAATTACAAATTTCGTCCCTATGGTTTATTAGTAAATATGGATTGGGTCCTTTAACTTTAAAAATTACACTGACAGTCCTTGTGGTTGAAGTTTTGTTACGAATATGGTCTTTTGGCCATTTAAAATGACCATTTTACCCTTACTAGTTTAATAATTATTATTAATGTTGTTATTATTATTATTTTTATTATTATAAAATAATAAAATAATTCAAAATATTTTAAAAACCAGTAAAATTAATTTAGTGTAAAACACATGAAAATAAATAATAAATTATTTTTAAATACATACGAATAATTAATTATCAATTAAAAACTAAATATCAAAGTTTTGAGTTTAGATTTTTTAAAATAAAATGTAAAACTTTTGAAAATCATAAAATAAATTATTTTTATTAAGGTATTCATTTTTATCCTTTTTACGTTAAACGATTTTTAATAATGCTTAAAATATCTATAAAACAAATAAATTGTTATTTCATCATTTTGATAATTAAAAACTAAAAGTAAAATAGTTTTTTAACTTTAGGTTTCCTTTTTTATTTTTTGTTGAAAAAATTAAACGTTTTCATGAATAAAAATCGAAAAAGTAAACATTTTGATGAACAATAAATAAGTTTAATGTTTTTGAAGTTTTTTGATAGTTTTCTACAACTTTTTTAAAACATTTAAAAAAATAATTTTTTAAAAAATATTTAAAACCTTTAAAATTTTCAAGACAATTAAAGTTTTTCAAAATATTTGAAGTTTTTAAAATGTTAAAACTATAAAAATATTTTTAAACGTTTATTGAAGGTGTTAAAAAACTTGTTTATGTAAAAGTTTTAAAAACATCAAAAAACATTTTAATACTTTTTGACGATATTTTTTATTTTTTTGATTTAAAAAAGGTTTACTTTTTTTAAAAGTAAAAAATATAAACTCCAAACGTTATTTTTTGGTTTTAATTAATTAATGATAATTATTATGCTTTTGTCTTTATTTATATTTTATTGTTCAAATTTATGTCATTTATATTAAATTAATTTTATTGGTATTTTTAATTGTTTAGATTAGTCTTTTAATTAATAATAGTAGAAATATCAATAAAAACAACATTAATAATAATATTTAACAAATAAGGGTAAAATGATCATTTTAAATGGCCAGAGACCATATCGGTAACAAAACTTCAACCACAAGGACTGTCAGTGTAAATTTTAAAGTTAAAGGATGCAATCCATAATTTTCAATAAACTACAGGGACGAAACTTGTAATTTACCCATTTTTTTATTACAAATTTATGAACCAACATAAATAATTATAGAGTCAATTTTTTTTATATAAATATTTTATTTATGAAACCTATAAAAAAATAGTTTCTATACATAAATGATTTTTTATAATAAATTTTAAGACGTTTACACTTTGATTATAGTTAATTTAAAATAATTAAGACTAAAAAAATATTTAAATCATTTACGAATCAACATAAATAATTAAATAATTCTTTTCTTTTTTTTTTTAGTTTATTAAGATTAAGTAACACTAAAAAATAATTATTTAATTAAGAATAAAAAAAGTTAAAATATTAATTGCATAAATGGTCTCATGGTTTGCACTAAAATAAGGGTAATTTGGTCATATTAGAAAAATTAATAGGTTGATGGACCAAAATTGCAAACAAACAGTGAAAATAATGGCCGTTTCTGCAAAATTGAAAGTTCAGGGACCAAATCCAATTTTTTAGGACACACCACAGGGACCATTTTTGTAATTAAATCATAAATTAATGACAAAGTTTAAAAAATATTACAACATTTTAAAAAGTACAATCAGATAAAAATTTAAATAAACTGAAACTTATAATAGTTAGAACAGTTAAACTAAAGTAAAAGTCATAGTAAAATAAAAATTGTGATACATTAAAACTGAACATAGATTAACTAAAACAAATACTATAATTAAAGATTATAGGGTAAATTTCATCCCTGTGCTTATATAAAAATTATGGTTACCGTCATTTTAAAGATAAAATTACAATTACAGTACTTATAGTTGGCGTTTTGTTATGTTTTTGGTCCCTTTATCCAAATTTTTTTAAAAAAAAGACAATTTTACCCTTTCAATTTATTTCAATTTTGGTCCCTCATCAAAATATTCTTTTATATTTCATTTCCTTAATAATCTATTATTCTTTTTATTATTTATTTAATATATTTTATTTTTTATTACTATTAAAATTTAAATGAAGCAATAAATTATTTAACATGTTTTATTTTTATTATTTATATGACATGTGTATTGCTAGTATTATTATTATTTTATTATAGTTTAAGTATTTACATGAATAAGTAGTGGTAATTGAAAATAAATTGTACATGACTAAATTTAATATATTGTATTGTTGTTAATTATTGTTATTAATATTGTTAGTATTGTTCTTACATATAAAATTTAAACGTATATTGAACTATTTATATATTTAGTTTTTAAAAGGTAAAGTTTTTAACTATTTATCATATAACTTATTTATCTTTTTTCTCTACTTTATATTACTTTATATAAGTACCTATAAATTTGGTCATAGTTTTGTCCAAATTTATACATATATGTATTAATTTATACATTTAAGTTTAATTTTAATTTTTCCTATTTTTATAAACATTGAATGTTCAATGTAATTTTAACTTAACAAATATATTATTTAACGTGTAATCCATTCTAATTTATTATTTCATAGAGTTAATATTCATATAAATTACAAATGTTCAATGTATTAATCCATTATGCATAACAAAACTACATACGAATTTATAACAAAAATTAATAAGTTAATTTAATTTGTATATATACTATGTCAAATTATTATATTTTGTTAAGTTTAACTACCTTTAAACATATGCAGTCTAAATACATATAAGTTTTTAGTTTCAAAAAAATTATATATTTCATTAAAACGTTATATATATATATATATATATATATATATATATATATATATATATATATATATATATATATATATATATATGTATGTATGTATTCTAAAATAAATCAAAATATATTCACTTAACAAAATAAATAAATTAAAGATAAGTAAGTATTTTTATGAGTAATATATAATATTAAAATAGATAAATAAATTATATATATTAATAATTGTAAGTTTTAAAAAAGAAAAGTAATAAAATTTTTAAAAATAAATGTATATATAATTGAATAAATATTTTATCTTAATTGTAATATTAATAATAATACAATTTATTAATACACAAGTCCATATTTGTAAAAATTATTTTGAATAATTTCTTGTAATAATTAATAAAAAAAAGATAAATCAAATAAATAAATAAATAATTGGAAAAGATAACATATTTAACAAAATAATACTTTAAATTGTAACAATATGAAAAAAAACCAAGTATCAAATAAATAATAATAAGATAAAAGTAATTAAAGTAATATAAAAAAGAAACTAAATAGTTAGGGACCAAAAGTGAAACATAATTAAAAGGGAAAAATGGTCATTTTTAAAAAAAATGATTGGTCAAAGGACTAAAAGCATAACAAAACGACAACCATATATACAGAAATTGTAATTTCGACGTAAAAAGGATCATAACCATAATTTATATATAACCACAGGGACGAAAATTGTAATTTACCCAAGATTATAAATGAAGCTTTCAAAGGGTTAATTTAGGGTGACCAAATTGTAAATTAATTTTGGACTAAATTACATAAATGGTCCTTGTGGTTTATATGGAATTACGGTTTTAGTCCCTAAAAGAATTTTATTACATCAGCAGTCCCTAAAATCGAAAAGTTGTAACATTTTGGTCCCTGAAACTAACGGCCGTTAACTTGAGCCGTTAGTTTTAGGGGCATTTTTGTCCTTTTGACTTTCAAGGACCATTTATGTAATTTTCAAACTTTCTGGGACCATTTATGAAATTTTCATACTTTTCAAATATATTTATCATTTCTTTCTTTTTTATAATTTAATTATCCGAATATAACATTTTATTTTTTATTCCTTTAGTTTTAATCATTAATTTTTATTTCTATGTTTATTGTTATTATTAATGTTATTTTTTTATATATTACTATTATTTATTTAAGATTATTATATGATATACCTGGTTCATATAAACCACAGGGACCATTTATGTAATTTAGTCTTAATTTTGTTATAAATTATTATAATAAGATTAATATATATTATTCAATTGATTTTGGTATTCATAGTTTTTATTACTTATCATGTTAAACCATTGTATAATTGGTTCTATTTTCTTATTTTAAGTTAAATTGTTCCCGTTATGAACTTGTATTCACGGACTTTTCAAAATTTTTATAAAATTTACTAAAAATAAATTTTTAAAAAGAAGTAGGTTAAAACATAAAACAATACAAATGTAGTTAGAAACATATAATATAGGAAAATATTGAACATACAAAGTTGTAGCAATAATAAGTTATATTAATCAGACAACAAATCAATTTATAAATAAAATCAATGATTTTAACTAAGATGATAAAAAGAATTTTACAATAAAATAAAAATTATGAAAAACCAAAAAATAACATCATATATATAATACGACCGCTAGTCAATCTACAGGGTCAACTTTTGTCTATCCCGCCTAGTCAAAGATCAAGAAAAATGGCAGGATCTACCAAGACGGGTGGCATGTGATCCACTTTGAACTTAATCAGGTAAGTCCAATAGTGTTGTAGTATAATTACTAATTAACAATTTAAAATTTAAAAACAGTGAAATTTAATGACATTTAAAATTTATATAAATTAAAAAGGTTACTGTCGTATAATATCAACGTCATTTTTTTAAATGAAAAAACCACGACTCATTGTGCTTTATAGTTTTATAAATGAAAAATATTAAGACTTATTTTGATTTTTTGTTTTTTAAATAAAAAAACTATGACCCATTTGGATTGGAAAAAAACTAAAAAATGAAACGATTTTTATTATTTTGTTTGGAAAAACTAAGAAAATGATGGTTCGTAATTTTTCAGTTGAAAAAAGTAAAAATTGAAATGATTCATATTATTTTTTTCATTCATATTATATATAAGGGTTAAGGTCTTACAATAGCAACCTACTTTTGAAAATGTGTCGATATGGTACGTCTACTCTTTTAATTGTCTATATGATACGTGTACTTCATTTTTCTGTATCGATATAGTCGTTCTACATAATAGATTCTGGTTTTTACATACGAAACATGGTTCTAATGGTATAAAAAAAGGGTCTATTACAAATATGGTCATATCGGTATGAAAAAATTGAAGTACAGGTACCATGTCGACATTTAAAAAAGTAGACGTACCCTATTGATAAATTTTCAAAAGTAGGTTACTATTGTATGACTTTACCCCTATTTATAATTGTGAATAAATAATCAAATATTATCTATCCGTAAATATTCGGAATATAAATTTGGTTTATTTTGGTGTTCATGAAATATTAGAAAACCTAATAAAAGAAATAAAATTATGTTTTTATTTGATAAGTTACTATTATTGATAAAAATCTGAAAAGATGATACCATTTTTGATAACTGAAAAATTGGTGACCTGCTAAACTGGTCAAATAATTGATACGTTAAATAAAAATTTTTTGAGTTGTCTTAGACCATTGGAAATTTTTTCAACTCGATCAAATTAAATGTTAAATTTTTATTTATTTAAGTTCTCCCTAATTATTTTAACTTTAATTAAACTGTTGGCTCATAAATAATTTTTTATAATTTATTAAAGTCAATTAACACTAAAGAAAAGTAGAGTCAATTACATAAATGATTTTTGTGGTTTGCCCAACACAAATATTTTTTATTATAAATATATGAAACAACATAAATAATTATAGAGGAAAAATATTTTATTTATGAAACCTCTATTTAACAATTTCTAAACATAAATGATTTTTTTTATTATAATTTTTCAGAGGCTTACACTTTAGTTAAATTTAATTAAAACTAAAAAATATTTAATAATTTACGAACCAACATAAATAAAACAATTCTTTTCTTTTTTAATAATTCAATAAAGTTAATTCACACT
This sequence comes from Centrapalus pauciflorus, assembly GCA_020465985.1. Classification (NCBI taxonomy): domain Eukaryota; kingdom Viridiplantae; phylum Streptophyta; class Magnoliopsida; order Asterales; family Asteraceae; genus Centrapalus; species Centrapalus pauciflorus. The sequence goes on along the minus strand of JAANYP010007839.1, from coordinate 45,626 downwards.
AAAAAAATAAATTATTTAATTAAGAGTGAAAATAGTTTTAAAAAAATTAATTGCAGATATGGTCCTTATGGTTTGCATCAAAATAAGGGTAAATTGGTAATATTAGAAAAGTTAATAGGTCGAGAGATCAAAATTGCAATCAAACAGTGGTAATAATGACCATTTCTGCAAAATTGAAAGCTGAGAAACCAAATTCAACTTTTAAAACGAACAACAGGGACCATTTTTATAATTAACTCTAATTAAAATTATGGGTAAATTAGTCAAATTATTATTATTAACTTATTTTTAGAACATTTTAATTTTACGGATATATATAATATGTATTTTAGGAAGTATGATAACAAACAATTACTAGTGTGATACATGTGTGTTGCCCACGTTAAACATTTTTTATAATAATATACTTTAGATTAAAACTTTTTTTGCATTAATATACATACAATTATATATTTTATATGACATACATATGATTCATAAAATTATATTATATGATCGTTACAACTTTAAATTGATTTTTTTGTATAAAAGCAAAAGGTTTATTGTGAAAAAAAACCAACATGTTTTCATGTTTTTTGCGTTTTCGTCCCTCAATGTTATTTTTTTTATAAAAAACCTCAAGTTATTTTTTTCTTTTTGGTTTAGTGAAGACATTAGACCCCGATTATTATTTGTGAACCGAGTTTTTAAAAACTGAAAAGTCGGGTTCCAATTAGACGGGGCGGGGATCTCAGTTCTCATCCGCATCCCCGCTTCTTAATCCTCTTCCCCATTCCCTGTCCCCATCCCCGTCGGGGATCGTGTTTCTATCTCATCCCCGTCCTAATCGGGGATTCGAGGTTTTCAAGTTTCTAAAGATTATTTAAGTTTAAACTATAAATAAAATTAGATAGAAAAATATATGTAAATAAAATTTAAACAAAATTAATTCAAACATATTTAAGTTATTTACATATATTATGTATAATTTATAATAAAACTAAAACAAAGAAATGTATGTTATAATTTATAAAATCAATAAAATGAAAACATGCTGATTTTTTTCATAATAAACCCAAATATATTGCATCACAATATTACATATCAAATTAATCTTCCCTTTTAAACGTTTATAAAAAATATTTTTGTTGTCTTTCTCATGGGCGCATATTGACTTTGTTCTCTTTCTAACAAAATTTGTACATTAAATGGATTATAAATACATATATACATAATCTGAATTTTATAAATTTAATTTTTTTGTCAATAAATAAGTTAAAAGATGAAAAAGATTTATTTGATATGTTGTTATAATTGATAAAAAGATTAAAAAAAAAATTGCTATTATCGGTAAAAAGATAAAATTTGTGGCTATCACCAATAAAATTAGTATGGTAACATGTTATAACAAGTTTTCAGGTAAAAAACGGTTATAATCTGTAAAAAAAAATACAAAATCTATTGTTATTAATGATATAAAATAAATAATATGGTTATAAACGGTAAAAATACAAAACGTTGTTATTTTTGGCATATAATTCTTTTTTATATGTAAACATAAATAGTAATATGACAATCATATTGATATATTTAAAATTTATATTCAATGTAAATTATTATATAAATAAAGAAAAATAAATTGAATGTAGACAGTAAAGTAAGATATAAAAATACAATGTTTATATTTTCTTTTGGAGAAGAAAGTGGTCTACCTAAAAAGCTAAAACAATATATAACTATTAACCTTTTTGAAATAACTACAAAAAAATGTTGACACATAAGTTTTTACAGAGCAACAAAACTTTATTATAATAGCATATAAGAGAACAATATATACAATCATCAAGATAAAATTCGTGATATGTTAAATGAAAACTAGGCATTTTCAATAATTGAATATGATGATGAATAAATATGGTCAAGTAAAATTTTATATTTATAAAAATACAAGAAAATATAATTTTGAGAAGCTGCTAAATAAAATTTTTCTTTAAAAATAACAACTAATTATTAACCCTTACTGATGTATAAAAAATATCAACCGTAACTAATAAGTCAATTACAACTAATGTTAAAAAGCTTAAAAAAAAAATACAAATACCGATAAATACACACTTTGGAGCTCATGCTAACTGCTAAGCTAACACTTAACGATCTCTATACGCAAGACCTAAGAACCAATGATCTCCACCAACATCAGCTGATTATAGATTGTTGTTTTTGAGTTTCTTCAATGATAATATTTTTTTCAACAACTCTTAGCATTTTTAAAAGATTATGATTTGAAAGGCTTTGTTAATAAAATACATATTAATGATGAAAATATTAATATATATAGTTTCATTTGATATTATGTCATCTATTTATTACCGTTGAACATTTAAAATAGTTATGATATCAAAATGAAGGATTATGTTTATATTCTTATTTATTGTTATATTTAAGGTATCTAACTTATAATTATTTATTAGTTCATATTATAATGTTAGTTTATTAACACATTTAATCTATTATAACTTAACTTTCTCTCATTTCTATTTTTTGAATATTCGTTATTAAATTAGCGGACCGTTATTATCCTCGTCATTATAAATGTCTGAAATTTTCAATAATAATCATTTTATTTTTAATCTCCAAACTTGTTATTTTCCTTATGTATAAATAATGATATAAAAATGTAAATAATATAAAAATGGAAAAATAATTTAATATAAAGTTTTAAAGGATATTATTTTCGTCTCCAAATTTATTATCTTATATTAAAATATAATTTTATAAAAGCAATTTCATAGTTCATAGAGCAAAAAGAGATTTGTTCATAGTTCATACAAGCGCATTAAATGGCACGTAACGCTTAACAAGGGTTCGCCACATTGTGTTTCCGCATACATGTGGGGTTGTAAAAATCGGCCAGGCGGCCGATTAATCGGTGTCTAGGCAGCCACTCAACATTTCATATAATCGGTCTGCCTACGCGGAACAGGCCAAAGTCGGTAAAAAATCGGCCTAGTCGACAGTGACGGATCTAGAAATTTTTTTATAAGGGTCAGAATTTATCACACTATGACCGTACGAGTCTTTGTAGTTCTATAAAAATTCTTAATACCTCAAATGTTCGGTCAGTTCATCTTGATTACATAACAAAAAAATACGTAAATGTTACTACTCATTTATCATTACAAACTTAAAAAAAATAGATTCTACAGATGTCTCCTACGAGTTTTAATCTTTTGAAAACGTGTTATTAATTATTAAATCATCTTCCGAAACATTTAATAATTCTTTTTTTATGATACAAATGCAACGGTCACTCAATCAATTATCACCACTTGAAGGGCACAATTAATTGTCAAATTTGTGAAAGTATTAGAGGCGCAATTACTAGTGAACTTTGTGAATAAGTATTAAAAGCTTTTCCACTTTATGCAAATTCAGGTCTTTGTATTTTTTTTTTAAAAAAATTGATTCATACTGTCTAATGAACTAAAAAAACTAAATAAATGTAATTTCAAGTTAATTGTTAAACACTTAAAGTTTTAAAAAATAATAATAATCTAAATATATAAAAGAGTAAAACAACAAAAATATTCTTACAAACAATAGACAAGTAACAATAAAACTAACAATATGTTCCTAGTCCAAACCCAAATGTAAAGTGTTCAATAATGAATTAGTGCAATAAATCAAGGTTCAATACACATGTATTTTTAAATTATATGTAAAACTTATAAAAACTAACAGGATACTGAGGCTGAGCTTTAAAACTTATACTGGTACAATTTTTTTTATTATATATGTAACACGTAAAAGAAAAAGTTATCGGGGTCGTTTGACCCCATCCCAACTAAATGAATCTGCCCCTGCTAGTCGACTATAGTCGGCCTCGAAGTCAAAGCCAGTCAACAATCTTTTTAAAGAAAAAATGCTGACATAAAAACGAAATGACCCAAAAGAGAACCCAATTAAATTAGGGTAAAATCCATATGCAGACAAACTCAATTGTCGTTCATCTCTCTCTCTCTCTCTCTCTCTCTCTCTCTCTCTCTCTCTCTCTCTCTCTCTCTCTCTCTCTCTCTCTCTAGAGAGAAGTTTGTCGATCGATCTCTCTCGTCTCTCTCGTTGTTGTGCCCTATTTATGTGCTTGTATATTTGAACAATATGATCAAAATGATTAGGGATCATCAATCTAATTATAACATCAATGAACTATGGTTTATGTTTGAAGTTTTTAACGATTATGGTTGTGATATTAAAGATACTTTTATGTGTTATACATATATTAGAGTTATATTTGAATATTTATAAATATGTTGTATGTATAATTCTGAAATTTACATACTAAAAATTTCAATCTGAAAACTCTCCGATTAATCCCCTCTTAACCGATTAATCGCTAGTCCCCTACCGGGCGGCCGACTACCGCCTAGCGATTTCTAAATCAAAATTAATCGCTAGTCCTTTGTCGGCCGACCGGCTGACTACCGCACAATCTCAGTGGATGTAAAATAAGAATAAAAAATAAAATTAAAATTTTGTAGTTTTATTTTTAATATTAAAAGAACAATTACAAAGTATTCATATTCATTTTTCAAACTTTCCACATTTAAAAGAAAGTTTATGTAACATCCCACTTTTGAGATGTATTATATCGATTTAATTTATTGGATATTTAAATTATTAATATTGTGTTGGCCGATGATATTACGATTAGTGGAATTAATACGTGTTAGGATCGAGTATACGTGTCATTGAGTTATAATTTTAGCGGATTATTAATAATTATGGATTGACGAGATCAAATGTGATTTATTGATATAAAATGTGAAAATTTGATAACAGGGTCGGGTATCGGTGTCGAATCCGCGAAATATTGGAGACATATTTATTTATATTGCGTGCCTTTCTTCCTTTCATTCCATACTTACAAGAGTTTTGTGTGTGTGTGTGTTACTTGCTGCTGGAGTGCGAAAGGAAGCCATAACAGTTGAAATCAGTTGTTGAATTTCATCAACCAACCTTTACTTTTGTGTTCTTTATAATTGCAAGGTGAGAACCCTTGATTTCATAGAGTTTTGTGTTGTTAATTATTATGAAATGTTGGGAATTGTTAGCCTAGTGTGTTAGAAGTGATTTGGTGCTCAACTTGTGAGTTGTGACTGTTGAAATCGGATTGGGGAGGTGAAATTACCTCCCGGACGATAGCTGTGCAAAGCAGGGGATCTGCAACTCCTCACGATCGTGATCGCGATGGGATGAGCGAGGCCGCGATGAGTGGCGCAGGGTCGAGTACGGGCTAGGGTTCATGTGCATGGCCCGCGTTGTGAGTGCGCCCGGCGATGGGGGCAGCGCGACCGCGATGAGGTCAGCACGACTCGCGCTGGGGTCGAGTGCAGCCGCGATCTGCCCTTTGGGGCCAAATTGGGTTTGTGGGCTGTGTGGCCTATTTGGGGTCAATCAATTATTGGGTATTCAGGGCTTGTCTGGGAGTTCGGGTTAATCTGTGGAGATTTATTGTGCATACAGGGACCGATAGAGAGCGGGTTGAGATAAATTTGGGTTACCATGAGCAAGTTAGAGTTGACCATCGTGATCCAGGTGAGTACACGAGTTCTTTTAAACTGGTGCCTTATCATGCAGTTCTTTCTGTTACCTGTTTATATGTGATATATAATGAGATATGAGAAAAGGAAGTTGCACCTCATGTATGACATACATCTCCTTATAATTGTGATAATTATATGCATGAGTTGAGATAGAGGGAGAGTATGAGATGAGATCCACTCGAGTTGTCCACTGTGGGTTATCGTGGGGCCCGGGGTTCGTGATGCGTTATCACGGGAGTTGATATCTGCGATGGGTTATCGCGGGGGCCAATGACTACGATGGATTATCGTGGAGGCCGTTGTCCACGATGGGTTATCGCGTGGACTGATATTCACAATGTGTTATCGCGTGGGATGAGTAGCCCCACCTAGCCCTGTGTAGGGTTACCATATATATGGCAGAGTTTATATATAGCCAGGTCGCTCATGTGCTTTATTATGTGGATAACTGCTGTTGTGTGCGCCCTGGTAACAGTGATGAGGACCAGTGATGAGATTCCCAGTGTGATTGTAGAAAGACGTCCCCACCAGAGGTGTGAGGATCAGTGTTATCAGATCTCATGCTTCGTGATGGAGGTACCAGAGATGAGGGCAATATGTGTAGATGAGAGTTGAGTTACATTATCCGCCATGTATTATGTGTTGTGTGTTTGTGTATGGGTTTATACGGTTGAGTCTAACCCTTGTGTACTCACGAGCTATTAAAGCTTACGTATTCGAGTCTAAATGTGTATCTCAGGGGTCAGAGATCGGGGTCGCAGTGGGGAACCAATGTCAGGGATGACGATTAGCTCGGGGATTCCTGCCTGCGACAGTGTGTGGACTGCGGATCCTGGTATGATTCAGAGTTGATTATGTTGTGATTAAACTTTTAAATCAGCAGTGCTTGCTGGTTATCTTATGACTTATTTAATATGAGTTATATGCGTTATTGTCACCTGTGTATTGTAAATGACGTGACATTTCGGTGGGTTTCGAGGGTGTTACAGTTTATAGAAAAACAAAGGGTTTATAATTTTATATCAATAAATAACACCTTATGTTTTGTTTTATATCATTAAATTATAAATATATAATCGATGGAATAACATGAAATGACACTTGGAATGTACATTTTATTCTGCATAAGTGTATTTATTATGTAACTCAGACACATAGTTTAATTTATTTAAATGATAAGTTGTGTTATCTTTTAATATATTACTATTTAACATCGATTGTCTAACAATTTAACCATGTTAATGGTATAGTTTTACGTCCAGTAGCATCACACGTGTATACAACTAGTATAAAATTAATCATAAGAAAACTTAATAACAATTAATATAAGGGTTAAATTCTTACAATAGCAACCTACTTTGAAAATGTATCGACATGATGCATCTACTTTTTTAATTGTCTATATGGTACGTGTGCTTCAATTTTCTGTAACGATATGGTCATTCTACATAATAGAGCCCAGTTTTTACATACGAAACAGGGTTCTAATGGTATAAAAAACAATGGTCTATTACAAATATGGTCATATCGGTATGAAAAATTGAAGTACAGGTACCATATCGACAATTAAAAAAGTAGACTTACCATATTGATAAATTTTCAAAAGTAGGTTACTATTGTTTGGGTTTACCCCTTAATACAACTAAGGTTGATTAAGTATTTTCATAAGATGAAAATAAACCGGTTATTATCATTTAAGTCAACAGTAAATAATAGATAGAATATATATATATATATATATATATATATATATATATATATATATATATATATAGAATATGGTTCGAGAGAGTACCATCCAAATGCAGCGCACCAGAAGGTACCACCTTTAAAAAAACTTTTTTAAAATTTTTTTTTCATAAACATGTTTTAATTAACATTATGAAGATCGTATGTAAATTTCACATACATTCACATCTCCTAACTCCTAAAAAATGATGTGAACACACACTTATATAATTTTGAAGACATGTGAACATGCATTTATTTGATGTGTGTTTTCATGCACTTAGAGTGTTCGGATTTGCGTGAAACTCACATATGATCTGTGTAATGTTAATTAGAACATGTTCATGAAAAAAAATTTCAAAAAAATTACTTTTAAGGGTGGTACCTTCTGGTGCGCTGCATTAGAGGTGGTACTCACTTGAACCTAAATCTATATATATATATATATATATATATATATATATATATATATATATATATATATATATATATATATATATATATATATAGAATCACAATAGGTTCACAAATTTTATGCATCTTGAAATTCAATTATTTTAAAGGAAATTTATTGCAGTGATAGAAGATAGTTTTCTTGGATCCGATACACAGTACGACATTACTACCAAATATTTAGACCAAAAGAGACCCTTCCATGACTGTGGTAGATGTACCTCGAAGAAGTACTCGTTGTGTCTTCTTATCGAGATGGACATGTAGTGTGCCCCCTCTAGGTGATGCCTAAGTAGCGAAAAAACAAACAAACGAGTGTAAGAGTGTAAGGACCCATTTGGTTTGCGGATTGAAATTCATATGAATTGGAATTTACTTCTAGCGTGTTAAAAAAACTATATTTTATTTAAATTCAATCAAAATCTACGCTTGAATAAATTGGTCATCCCTAACTATCTATTTGTAATAGAATTTGACAACCCACACCCTAAACACCATTATGTACCCCACCCCCACTGCACCGCTAATAATTAAAATTTCAATTTCAATTCCATCAGATTTCATTGTCAGAGCCAAATGAGGCCTAAGACATTAGCATAGATTTAAAGCAGAGATAATTACAAAAATAGCTAAAAAAGTAACCTCTTTCTCAAGTTTTACCCAAAAAAAAGTCACATTACCAAAATACCTAACATTTTCGTTACCACATTTACGTGACGACCAATATTTACGTTACTTGTACTTTTTATATTATTTTAATGCATTTCCTTGCAAAAGGTGAATTATCATGTAAAGTAACCTCACTTTACGTTACAAAAAGTAATCATTGCATATATGTTGGAAAGGAGCACAATGAGATTTGGTAACGTAAAGTAACGTTACTTTACGTGATAATTCACCTTTTGTAACGAAATGCATTAAAAATAATAAAAAGTACAAGTAACGTAAATATTGGTCGTCACGTAAATGTGGTAACGAAAACATTGAGTATTTTGGTAGTCTGACTTTTTTTTGGTAAAATTTGAGAAAGGGTTTGCTCTTTTCGCTATTTTTGTAATTATCCCTTAAAAGTAGGCAATTATGGTTGTGTTAGGAGGGAGGGAGAGAGGATACCTGATATGCAACAAAATCACATTTATCCAACTTCTCATTCCAATAGGCTGCTAGTGCACAATGTGCACTCCCAGTAACAGGATCCTAAATGAGAAAGAAGCATAGTGAAGATCAAATCATTCCGCTATCACTAACTGAATGCCAGATTTAGCAAATACGATCATGTCTTCCCGAAACCGATTTTCCAAAGTTATTACAAGAACAACATGCTCGAAATGTTTATAATAGAGTCCGCTATCCCAAATTTTCCAGGTGTCATGGATACAGGGGAGTTAAGTGGTAAAATGATGTGGAACATATCGAACAAGTTGCCAGCACATATGGAACAAGATGTAGGATCATAACAAACGCATAAACACATGGGCAAACACCGTAACTTTGATCATCCATAATTGTAGAGACTACAACCCGCTCAAAGTCGGGCCAGATTCCATCATTTATGTGCTCTGATCTCGGATTTCTAACAAATTTCAATATACACGCACAAATACTAATGAATTAATGATACACTAAAGAACGTGTTTCATTTGTGTGTGCTTTCATCCTTCCTGATACACTTTTTTGGTTCACCAAGGGAATCCCAACCAAGTAAACTTTGTTTGTGTCCCAAAAATGTGGCAGACTAGCAGTTTGTTTGAAACATTTTTGTATCTTAAATGCAGCATATCAAAGAACATTACTTCAATACAATTACCTCATCAATTCCGTATTTTGGGCTGAAGTAGCGACTATAGAAGTCAAAACCCGATCCACTAGGTGCAATACCTGTAACTAATATCCCACTGCGGGGGGCCTTTTTTATCATATCAATATTTGGATCCAGTTCAGCAACTTCCTTTGCTGATGGAAACACCACCTGCAGGAAAAAGAAAAAGAAAAGGGTCAACTTTCACCAACTTTGATTCACACAAGCACAACCCCATATCAAAACAACTGATCAAAGATAGCTGTATTGATACATACAAGGATGTCATCAGATCCCGTCTTCTTTACATCAACAACAGAAATGCCGTTTAATATTTCAGAAATTTCTGAAACCTTGATATCATTGCAATCTGAAACTGGCACAACAGGGAAATCCAACTCGATTAAGATCCTGTCTTGAGCTTCTTCACCATTTTCACTGCCTGATGAGTCCTCAATTGTCCTACAATCGGTAACTTTTTTGGCAGTCAAAATTCCAGAAAGGGTTGAGTATTCTATTGTGCTGGAATTCACCAAGCCAGACTGGAAAAGGAAGTGGGAGGCTGCTAAAGTCGCATGACCACAAAGTTCTACCTGTTACAAATAGGTTTGTATCAAGTGAATACAATCTCAAAGACACCATAATTAACAATCTGCCATCATCTTTTGAATGAATCAAGATTTACTATACAAAATGGCAAAAACCCACATCCAAATTATAGCATTAAGAGGGTTTGGACGTGTGTTTCTAAAGTAATCATTGTGACTTAAACAACTAAAATCAGATAATAAGTCAACTGAAACTAGGATAGTTACATAATTTTACATCGATCTTCATAATCAGTCTTCTAATGGCAACTCCTTACTTGCTACTCCAAACCTGACTATTTTGAACCTAAATAATTAGAAAATCTTATTTGAAATCAATTATCCAAACAATAAAAATTGATGGGAAGCCAGTAAGGAGCAGATATGGAGAAGAAGAAACTTGCTTGCTTTTAGTGCTTCTTACCCGAAGCCCTAATTACTTTGGACGGACGTCGAACCACCCGTTAGGCAAACAAATTCATCACAAATGTATGGTTTCTATTAGTTTTCAAATGACTCCATCTCTCTTGATTGACGCCAAAATTCCGATGTTTGAAATCTTTTCCATTCAAAATGAGACTATCATTTAGGCAAAACAGTATAGTATAATCAAACACAGAGGTCATAATATTTTTGATTCTGCAATGGAGAAACTCAGAAACATGTTTGGAAAATAGTCGTTCGTGTATTTGACTGTTGGGAAAATGGTCCCGAAAACACTATTAAACTTGCACAGGAATTTGCACAGGATCGAAATAATCAAACTAATATTCTTTTATTGATCAAACTGAATTCACACATTACAATCTTGAATAAGGTTCCTATTTATACAAGTCTAAGAGGTGCGACGAAAGGTTGCAACTCTTCATGGAACCCTTTCACGAACGGTTATGTCTTTTCGAATAGACACACCCTTTCGGTTATAACTAAGTGCTATTTTGGTCCTTGCACTTTCTATAATTACATAAACAATACAATACTTAAACTATTTACATAATAAATCCTATACTTTATGTTTTTGTCATTATTTCCAACATTCACCCCCCTAATGACAAAAACAGTAATCCTTGAGCAATCTTACTCAGTGTTGATTCCTTCTTCTTCTTGTACTTCTTCATCATCTTTAAAATCTTGTAAACTTGAACTTGCAAATAAGAGTGTTGGCTCTAAATCTTCTTCAACCAAATTTGTCTTTTCTAGTCTTTGAAATCTTCGAGTTCCTTCACGGCAATGTGAGGCATAATGTCCATATTTATTGCAGTTGTAGCATTTTATTTTACTGAAATCTCTTGTGGATCTCTTCTCTTCATTATAATCCTTCAGCGTGGGTTTTCCTTGTAACGACGTTCACGGCCAGTATTGTTGTCGTGTGTCAACAAGAGCTTGTCTAGACTTTCAGCATGCTTCTTTTTCTTGAATTTCACCCTTTCTTCAAATGTTTTCAATCTTCCAATAGTCTCATCCAGTGTCATTGTGTCTAGATCAGAGAATTGTTCGATTGACGCAACAATTTGTACAAACTTTTCTGGTACAGAATTTAGTATCTTCCGCACAAGGGTTTGGTTATCAATTGTTGTTCCGAGGCTAGTCATCCTTGATATAATACTTGTCAATTTTGTGGTGAATGAATCAATAGACTCTTCTTCCTCCATTTGTAGTGCTTCAAATTCTGATCTAAGGGTTTGTAGTCTTGCCTTTTGAACTTGATCAATGCCGATATTTCTAATCTTCAACGTATCCCACATTTCTTTTGCAGTTTTGCAATTTGCTACTTGTAGTATTAGCTCTTCAGGTAAAGCTTGAAACAGATATGCAATCGTAGTCTTGTCTCTATTATCATCCGGTTGAGTTTGAGGGGTAGGTTCAACCATATCCCAAAGACTATTTGCTTGTAGTATGGTTCTCATTCTAATGGACCATATGGTATAATTTGTTGAATTTAATAATGGACATTGAAAAATGGTTAAGGATCCTGGATCCTTAACTTGATTACTTTGATCACCATTTGGATTTTCTCCCATAATATTTTTCTTAAAAACTTAAACTTTTATAAGAATTTAGAACTTTGAACACTAATATCTTTAAAACTTAAACTTTATAAAACTGTAAATACTTTGAATCTTAAAACCTTAAAAACTTTAAAACTTTAAAAACTTGAAATAAAACTTTAAAACTTAATAAACTTGTATATGTGTCAAACCTTGCATATACTTAAAACTCTTAAAACTTGTATGTGCGTCAAACTTTACACATATAAACACTTTAAAACTTGTATATGTGTTAAATCTCACATATACTGAAAACACTTTATAAACCACTTGTATGTGCTTCAATCCTCACACACACATTAAACTTAAAAACACTTGTATACTTAAAACTTTAAAATTATGTGCTTCAATCCTCACACACAAATTAAACTTAAAAACACTTGTATACTTAAAACTTAAAATTATGTGCTTCAATCCTCACACACAAATTAAACTTGAAAACACTTGTATACTTAAAAACTTAAAATTATGTGCTTCAATCCTCACACACAAATTAAACTTAAAAACACTTTAATATAACTTTTATAAGTTATAAAAACATAAACCAATAATAAATTATAAGTTACGTTATAATCTATTTTATCACGAAACCTAATTTTATTATAAGTTACGTTATAATAAAATTAAAACTAAGATTTCTATTTAATTTTATTTTCTAAAAATAAAATTAAAACAAGGTAATTAAAACCTAACCTTTGGGTGTTTGGGCCTTTTCTTTTTTTGATTGGGTTTTCTGCTTGTGGGCTATCCGGCTGGAACCTTGGGTCCGGTTTATACTTTATCCGGTTCTTCTTCTTGACTGCTAAACCCCTCTTGGGCCTTGGTCTCTCTTCTGAGACGTTTCACTCTTGAAACGTTGTACTGCCCTTTTATCTTTTCCCTTTTGAAACGTTTTCTCTGAAACGTTCCGATGCTTCTTGCTGTTCCCTTAACCGTTGTTTCTTTCAAACGGTGCTTGCCCCTTCTAATCTGTGAACCGGTGTATCTCTTAATCGCTGCCTTGATGTAACCCTCTTTGAATCGGTGCAACCCTGTTTACTGAATCGATGATGTTCTTCTTCTATAACCGCTCTGATTTGGCAAAATCACACGAACTATTGCTATGGTAATCTGTTTCTGATTTGAGAAAACTAAGAACCCTAATCGTTGCCTCTATTTGATGGTGGCGATTGGTGGTTCTACGGTGGTGGTTCTGCGTTAATGGTTCTGTGATGGTGGTTTCGCGGTGGTGGTTTCGCCCGTGGTTTTCTACGGTGGTGGATCTACCCGTGGGTTTTCTCCTTCGGCGGTGGTTCTGAGATGGAGATTCTGTCCGTGGGTATACTCCTGCGGTTGTGGCACTTTTCTGTGGGTATTTCTACGGTGGTGCCTCTGAAATCAGGTTCTATCTCTCTGATTTCTTGTTGCCTTCGATTTCAGTATGCTTCTGTTGAATTCTAGGGTTTACTTAATATCTATGAAATGCGATAGGGCTTACTGTTAAAAAATCGTTGCTTTGATTTTTGCCTTCGGTTCTGTGGGTTTGCCTTCTGTTGGAAATTTTGATTTGAAATCCGGAACAAATTTGATGAATTGGTGCCGGATGTTTGTAGAACTAATCACTGTTCTGCCACCCTTGAAACTGATGATGATTCGCTTTGAATCACCTTCTGGTGTAATTCGTTTGATCGGTAAATGATGAAAAACCTAATGGTTTGATTAAGCCTGGCGCTTTGATACCAAATGTTGGGAAAATGGTCCCGAAAACACTATTAAACTTGCACAGGAATTTGCACAGGATCGAAATAATCAAACTAATATTCTTTTATTGATCAAACTGAATTCACACATTACAATCTTGAATAAGGTTCCTATTTATACAAGTCTAAGAGGTGCGACGAAAGGTTGCAACTCTTCATGGAACCCTTTCACGAACGGTTATGTCTTTTCGAATAGACACACCCTTTCGGTTATAACTAAGTGCTATTTTGGTCCTTGCACTTTCTATAATTACATAAACAATACAATACTTAAACTATTTACATAATAAATCCTATACTTTATGTTTTTGTCATTATTTCCAACATTGACATCTAACATGGCAACACAACAAATATAAATTCACCGAATTAGATTTTGGCAAATGTACTCACCAGTCACCATAAGCAGCAGATATTAAGAAAATTCAAAAGGTAATCAATCCAACAGATATCTCTAAAAGTTGACCGAATTCTCTTAATGTTGTACCGATATCTCTAAAGTTTTACAAATTCAGAAGTTTATAGCAACGAATTGAGCAAAATTATAACCTAAACAATCCAAAACAGGCAATCATATATAGAAATTAGAACTGTGAATAACCTCAGCTACAGGAGTGAACCATCTGAGTTGAAATCTAGGGTTTTCTGAACCGTGATCGACGATCGGAGTCAAATAACAAGTCTCGGATAAGTTGAACTCAGTGGCAACTGATTGCAACCACTTATCATCTTTCTCGATACCGTCTAACCAACACACCGCCGCCGGATTTCCTTTAAACGCCGTATCAGTAAATGCGTCCACCTGTTTCTCAAAGAAAAAAACGTTCTCTCTAGCTCTCGATTGATAAAGCAATTTGCTGCTCATAGACTATTACTATATGCATTCTTGTTTACGTAGTAGTGTTGTGTGTGAAGCTAGTGAAAATGGCGATAGAGAGGATAATAAAGAACTTACAACGGTGTATTTGACGAGTTTCTTGGCCATTTTTTCAGAGAGATTTTCAGGTCGACGCCCGCCACACTCCGCCGGAGTCAACACTGGCTGCTCAGTCAAATAGTTTAGTTAATTTGTTTGTTCATTTCTCTATTTATTATATACTTTGGTGCATGCATCGTGTTAAACATGTGTGTACTATATCTTTCTCAAATTGTATTACTTTAAAAAATAAATATTTATAAATATATAAAAATAATTTTAAAAAATTATTAGTTCAATAAAATTTTGTGTAAATTAACATTATTTAAAAAATAACTATTTTACCATTTTAATTTAGTTTCAATTTTAATCTCTAACCAAGTGCTTTCTTTTTTATGTTATTTTTAATTAATTTTTATTCTATCATTATTTAATTAATATCTACTTTTTTTTCTTATTTTTACAATTTGACTAAAGTAAATAATTTTTTAGTATATTGTCTTTTATTATTATTATTATTATTATTATTATTATTATTATTATTATTAATTCACGTATTTAAATGAAATAATATATGAAGATAATTTATTTACATTCTTCTATTTTTATTAATTATTATAAAACTTTAATCGTAAGTAACATTATATATGTGTATGTGTATGTGTGTGTGAATAACTCGTATCATATTATTGTTATTATATTTAATTTCAAACATATATGCAATTATTTATACTCTATTTAACTTTTTCTATTTATTATATATTATTTCATATGGATACTTATATATTTAACTAAATTCTTTTACCAAATTTATACATATGTGTATTAACTTGTACCTTTTAATTAATTATTTTGTTAAGCCTATACGTATTAATTTGTTTTATAACAATGCATGAATATATCATTTTAATGAATGTATAAACTTAACGTATAATACGTTATGCTTTAACAATTTTGAAATTAAAATTTATAAAAACTATTGATACTCAATGCATTAACTCGTTAAGTTAAGCTAAAACTACATAAGAAATATAACTATACTTAAAGTAATAATTTCATTATAACATGTCATATGTTAAGTTCGTATATTTTGTTAAGTTTTATCTACATTTTCATATATAGTGTTTTATACATATGTACAAAAAAATTTTGTTTAACAAAAAAATTATATTTCGTGAAAGCAAATCAATATGTATTGACTTAACAAAATAATAAAATTAAGGTACAAGTTAATACACATATGTATAAATTTGACAAAAAATATTAATTAAATATATAAGTATTTGTAATAATAAGAAAAAAAAAGTACATATTAAATAAATAATGTTAGAATAAAGAATAACTAAAAATGATATAAAAATAAAATAATTGGTTAGAGACTAAATTGAAACTAAATTAAAATGACAAAATAGTCATTCTTTAAAAAGTAATAGGTCAAAAGACCAAAAACATAACAAAATAACAACCGTAGGTACTAAAATTATAATTTTGATGCGAAAATGATGGTAATCATAATTTCTATATAACCACTGGGACGAAAATTGTAATTTACCTTAAAATTTAAGTTATTTAATTGTTAAATTAGATTTTAATAAATTGGATTGTATTAGATTTGATTTGACACTATTAGTAGCTATAGTAACTGACAAGAAAATTTATAAAAATTACAAATGAAAAATTAAATAAGAAAATAGCAAGTGACATATTAAAAGAGAAAAATACCAAGTGACATTTTCTTTATCTTCTGATAGTATTTATTGATTATAGATTTGCATTTTTTGATTCAGGTGTTCTTCCGCCTCAGTTTAGGGAAATAGTTGCATTCTATTGAGTTGATAAATCAGAATCTTCATAGGGACTTAATGTAGAAATTACGTAGTTTCTTCGTGTTTGTGTTGTGTTCATTCAGTTATTACTAGTTTATTACCCGCGTATTACGCGGATATTTTTAATATATATAAAATATAATGAATTAAAAGGTATATGTATAAATATTATTATTTTTAAACAAAAAGTATATAAGAATGATATTATTATTTATTATGACCTATTAATTTTATATATTTCTAAGTATATATGAAAAGTATTATTTTCTTATATTTTTTTAAAACTTTTATTATATTATAATGAATAAGTTAGTAGAGTATTAGATTTTATTTGACTTGATTTGAATTTAAAAGTAGATTATATTAGATTTGGATAGATTTAATTTAAATTTCTTTATTATTTTTAAAACCTATAAATGCCACGTCTCGATTCATGGTGATGACATGTGGCTTCATCAGAATTAAGTATAGTTACTCTTTTAATAGTATAGATAGAGATAGATTTGCTTTTGTTTTATTTGGGATGATATTTAATTTCGAGTTTATTGATGCTCCACATCTCGTTAAACATATATTGATGTATTATAATTTGTTTCGTTAATAATATATTTGCCTTTAAAAAAAATAATACAAAGTATGTTTGTTTTAAGCAAATTACATTATTACATTACATTACAATACATACATTTACCAGGAGATTTTTGCACTGTTCCTATCCTGTTCACAGCAAAGCTACGTGTTTCATATGAAACCCTAAACCTCAGAATCGTCCCCATGCATCTTTAAATTTGATGGTGCTCCTCCTCATGACGCAATCTGATTTTGATCGGTAATTCAATTCGATCGTCCCTCTCTTCTGATTTCGATCTCCCCATAATTCAATTCGATCATCCCTCTCTTCTGATTTTGATCTCCCCATAATTCCATTGAAGTCCTTCTCCTTTTTCCTCCTCATTGTGGAACGTGATTTTGATTTCTCCATAATTCCATTGAAGTCGTTTGTCCCCCTCCGCCTCAACATATGTATTCCTCCATCCCTGTCCACTACGGTTCTGGGTTCCGTCGGCAAGGATATTCACGCTTTTCTACTCTGT
The DNA here is from genome assembly GCA_020465985.1 of Centrapalus pauciflorus. Taxonomy (NCBI): domain Eukaryota; kingdom Viridiplantae; phylum Streptophyta; class Magnoliopsida; order Asterales; family Asteraceae; genus Centrapalus; species Centrapalus pauciflorus. The sequence continues at coordinate 27,855 of JAANYP010007839.1, read as the reverse complement.
CGCGGAGGTCCTTTGCCGCAATGAATTCGGCAGCACATGCAGTGCCGTTGACGTGAGTGCCTTTTAAACCAACTTTGGTCAGAGTAAGCTCGCACTGAGATATATATAGGTCTGTTGGATGACTTAGCACGCGGGCGGGGTATTGCCGGCGGCAGCTTCACTGTATGCACCAGGTACACCTTAGGAATGACATTCACACCAGGTTCTCCCTTCTCTGTTGTGTCTTCTCTTTATTTTCTCTACATAATTATCCATGTATGCTATAGGCATATGAAATTGCTACACCTTTAGGTAACATTTGATTGTAGGATTCTTATCGTCTCTGTTTTACGTGTATGAAATTGCTTCCTTGTGAAATATACTTTGATGTTGGATAATTTCCAACCATTTTCTTATTGTTTCCATAGCAATGGTTAGGCAAATAAACTCATTCATCTTTTTGGATGCAATTGTAATACGAAGCCAAAATGGGTTATTAAAATTACCAAATTGATGGTTTCAGATTACTTTTGAAACATAAATATAATGACGGTATATCTTTTGGTAAGAATTGGGTAGTATTTACTTATGAAATTTTTGGGTTAAAACTAATTTTTTTTGGCCAATTGGGTCTGCAGTTGGTCCACTTTGAGCTCGAACCAACAAATGGCTATGCAGCTCTGCCTTAGGCATATTAAATTGCTACACCTTCAGCTCACGTTCTAAGGAATTTTTTAAAGGAATTTTTTTAATGCGTATACGTGGGTACGTACTCGATGCTTGATGATTTCTAACCATTTCTTATAATTTCCATAGCAAATGTTGGACAAATCAACCCATTCATTTTGTTGGCTCCAATTGTAATAGGAAGCCAAAATGGATTGTTTAAAGCATCTGTAAGAACTGGGTAGTATTTGCTTATGTAATTATTGGGTGAAAACTAATTTTTTTTGCCAATTGGGTTTTATGAAAATTTTGGGTGAAAAATAGTTATTTTGGTCAATTGGGTTTGCATAATCAAAATATAGTTGGTCCACTTTGATGTCGAGCCAACCAAATGACGATGCAGCTCTGCTTTAGGCATGTTACATTGCTACACCTTCGTCTCACGTTTTAAGGATTTCATAGTTTTTTTGAAAGTTAGGATTTTTTCCTTACACGATTTTTGCAAAAAGTTCAATTTGACATTTAAAGGAATTGTTTTAATGCATATATGTGGGTATGTACTTGATGCTTGATGATTTCTAACCATTTCTTATTATTTCCATAGCAAAGGTTGGACAGATCAACCCATTGATTTTCTTGGATCCAATTGTAATAGGAAGCCGAAGCCAAAATGGATTGTTTAAAGCATCAGTAAGAATAAGAATTGGGTAGTATTTGCTTATGAAATTTTTGGGTGAAAACTAATTTCTTTTCCCAATTGGGTCTTATGAAATTTTTAGGTGAAAACTAAATTTTTTTTTTCCTATTGGGACTGCATAATCAAAACATAGTTGGTCCACTTTGATGTCGAGCCAACCAAATGGCGATGCAGCTCTGCTTTAGGCATGTTAGATTGCTACATCTTCAGCTCACGTTTTAAGGTTTTCATAATTTTTTTGAAAGTTAGGATTTTTGCAAGAAATTTTATATTGACATTTAAAGGAATTTTTTTAATGCATATTCGTGGGTATGTACTTGATGCTTGCAAACCTAACAAAAAATGCCACAACTAATGAATTTTGTAACAGATGACTACAAACCTAACAAAAAATGCCACAATTAAGTCACTTTCTTTGTTAAAGTCCTGCGAGAAAGATTTGAAAAAAGAGCAACCTAAGCAAATGTCTGCTTTCTTTATTAAAGGAAAAGGACCAGTAAAAAATGAGCAACATGCGAGAAAGATCAGTTAAAAAATGCCTCCATTGAGTCATTTTCTTTATTAAAGGAAAATGTTTTATATATTACCTTACAATCGCACTCTACATGACACAAGTATGCATCTCTTCATTCTTTTTTCTATTTAATTATTCGCTTTCCTTGCAGGTTTCATTAGTTTTCGACTATTCAACTTGTTTCCACATCTTTTGAAATCGATCTGCTTGGATGGTTTTTTTTCTGCATCACTGACACTTTTGGTAAATCTTTGTTCCTCATGAGTTAAGATTTACAGTCATTTTCTTTATTTCATTTACGTTCTTCGTTAACAATCAATTGGTATAATATGTATATTTCACCGGTCAATTGCTATGCATCCCTTCATTTGTTTTTGATCTGTTTAATTATTTGTTGTCCTTATACGTTTCGTTAATTTCCAGCTCACATGCCATAGGTATACTTTACACTGTTTTCTATTATTCACAACAATGCATGCTCATGTTGTTTCCTTTACTAATGGGTGTTTTGTGTTTTCTTGGTGTTTCTGTGTGTTATTACCATTTGGAATCCATGATGTGCATTACGTCTATGATTTATGCAATCGTTCTTTTTTATTAATTTCCATTTGAAAGTATGGATCAACAAAAAGAGAAAAGTGAATGCGTTATTTGGATGCTCAGATGTCAAATTCATCAAAAAATAATGTGGTCGCTGCCCACTAACCTCTGGAATTTGAAAACAATAATACATTATTTGGTATAAATGAAACTGGTAATTGTGTTCCAAACTCTTCCTCTATTGATCATGTTAATACAGATGATCACGAGGTGCTTATGGAATTAGGTATGTTACGTAAGAACCTTTTACATCCACAATGAAAAATTTTGTTCCGTTTATCTAATGTATACGATAGAAATTTCCAAATTTATGTTTAGATGCACCACAAGGCGGTGCTGATTCTAGAGTGCTACAGTCATCTGTCATTCGTACGAAATCCTCATTCGCTTCGTCATATTCTCGACTGCGCACTTCAAAAAGACTATCTTTCTTTCAAGATCCGCATAAGTCAACCGTTGATTTTCACAGCAACCTGAATTCTCAAGTTATTCAATTTTCACGTGTTTTATTATTGCTTTAATTACTATGTGTTTTGATGTATTCTTAGAAGCGACTGACTCCTATGTTGTCACTAATGAATAGGATATTTTTGGTCAATCCTCATCTTCGAACCCATCTCCACCTAAATATTCAAATGCTGCACAAAATTCTGCTTGCAACTCATCTTCAAAAGGTATGCTATGCATCAATCACACTGTTCAATGATTTACCCATCACTTAAAAATTATTTAGCTTTTGGGTTTTTTTTAATGAAGATCCACCTATAACATATATGGATATTGGAGATTGTGATCACACTTGTGAGTATTGTCATGCCAAATTTTGGTATGGGGAACCTCTTAAAGGTCATTCTCCAATTGGAAGACCAAAATACAATAGATGTTGTAAATCCGGTAGAGTTAGGTTACGATTTCCAAAGGACCCTCCAGATTTCATTAAAGATCTTTTCAAAGATAAGCATTTCATGGATAATATTCGTGCTTAAATAAGATGTTTGCGAAGACATCTTTTGGCGCTAATGTCGATGATTCAATCAATAATGGATCTGGACCTTATGTATTCAAGATTGAAGGTCAAATTTCACATTGGATGGGTTCTTTATGTCCTTCAGTTGATCAGAATCCAAGGTTCCTTCAAACGTATATCTATGACACTGGTAAAGAGGTAACTAACAGACTTCGTCATTTTAATGGACGTGAATCTGGGATGTTGAAGCCTGAAATTGTGCAGTCTTTTATTGACTTTTTTGATCAGTCTAATCAATTAGTCAAGCTATTTAGGACTACACGAGACATGTGTCTTGATCAAGAACCTCCAACCTTTAGAATGAGGTTATATAGTAGTGGGAATCAAATGAGTTATAATTACACCTACCTCAGGTACCCTTGGTGCAATTGTATATGATAGTGGACCCAGAAGTAAAAACGATTTTGACATCATCATTTACTTCAAGGATGGAGCGCCTCAGAGGGTCAATAAGTTGCATCCTTCATATATGGCATTGCAATTTCCCATGTAGCTTTTGTTTGGTGAGCATGGATGGTCGCCTGAATTGAAAATAGTAAATGCTGGCCCACGAGGTGATAAGCAACTCACGATGAATATGTTCTATAGCTTTCAACTTCATGATCATTTCAACTGATATGCATTGTTACCCAGATGAGGTAGATTATTCCAACAATATTTGGTCAATGCTGTGACACCCTTGCCACAATAACCACAATCATAGCAACCAGGATTAATCTATCACAATAATTAAACAATAATGATCTGAATACTTAGTACAATGCGGAAGCAATAAAATACATAATTAGAATACAAGTGTTAAACACCCTACGGTGCTACAAGGTTCCAGACTAAGTCTACATACTCAGTACATTGTTACAACATCCCAAAATATTAAAACATTGGTTCCATAATTCAGTTACCAATTGAGTAGTAGCAAATCTTCCAAGTCTTCAAAAACGACCTAACTAGAAGGCTCGACAACAGATTTTCCTTTTCCTGTAAAAAGTGAGCAACTAGAGGGTAAGAAAAGCTTAGTGAGTACATAGATTACATATTCAGCAAGATATTTATGCAGCACACAAGGGTAACACCGGCAACACACATCGTATACCCTCTTCGTACACGAAGTACAGAAACGAGCCGCAACTCCTTCGTGCCAATGCATGGAATAACACATTCAATTGAGGCAGACATTACCATCGAGGATGCTACACCTGCCCATCAGGACCTCGGAGGGATCAGCTCCAGGTCATATAGCCTCGGTAGCATCGAATTACCAATCATGGCTCGAAAGCCAAACAGAAGATGCACAACAAAGATCAGGACATGCAACAAGCAACAATGTGCATCTACAATTACGCAAGTTAGTAGAATTCCAATCGAAAGTGAAACAACAGGCCTCAATGAACACAACTGACAATAAATAAATGCAGACATATATAATCCTAGGTACTTATAGTGGGTGCGTTATGTAACCACAGTTAGTATTATTTCTCCTCGGGATTTCAACCGGATTCACAAAGTACCCCACTGTGGGTTAAACAACACCACAAGGGACCTGTTAAGTCAGTGAAACAGAACATCATGTCAATAATTATTTAATTTCTTAAAAACTTAATTTTATAAGTTTTATAACAATTGATCCGAAATTCGGATCCTACCCGAATTCGGACCTCACCCGAAATTCGCATGATCCGAAGTCTATCCTTAGAAATTTTCTCTGTACTGTTCATCCGAAATTCGGATGGTCCCGTGATCCGAAATTCGGATGCCATTCTCATCCGAAGTTGTGTTTAACTTATATCGTTTCACATATTTTCATCGGAGATTCCTTTTCATCCGAGATTCCTTTTCATCCGAAATTCGGATGATCCGAGGAGTGTTCATCATATCCGAATTTCATACTTGTGCAGTTTTAATATTTTCAGATTTAATTCAGTCATTTTTATACTTATCCAATAACTGAAACAATCAAATTCAACTTAAACTATACTCCTATATAACACTTTAACATCAATTCATAACATAACAAGTACCAATTCAGTCCCTATTTGGCCATTTTAAACAACCCATCGAACACACACACACACACACTAAATTCTGGAAGGTGAAATTGCGCAAAAAACCTCTAAGTTGGACCATTTTTGCGATTAAAACCCCCAACTACTTTTCATTGCACAAAAAACCTCCAACTGGTTAAAACTTTGTAAATTTGGGCTTTTTTAAAAAAATCTGACTTGCAACCGGTTTAGCCGGTTGCAACTTGATGACGTGTAAAAATTTTAACTAGATTTTTGCGTGAAAAACCTCCAACTTGTTTAGTTTTTTCAATTAAAACCCCAAATCATTTTTAATTTGATAAAAAACCTCCAACCAATAAAGATAATTAAAATTGAGTCTGATTGCATTTTGATGAAATGGATATTTATTAAAATTTTATTTATCAAACAAAGAATTCGTTTCCCAATGAAACCTCCACCCTCTAGGCTAGCGAACCTCACCGCTCTGGCTGATCATATTCAGATGCTAAAATGGAATATAAATAAATGAATTTGAACATAAAGCTGAACCTAAAAATGCAACTCGTGAACACAAAATGAAATCGATTCTATCGGCACAATTGAAGTTAAATTTTAAGATTAAACGGCAAAAGTTAATTGAACATACATACATAAAATAAATAGCACTGAAGATAAAAAGGAGATAGAGTAATCGGAGTTGTTGGAGGTAGAGAAAAGATAAATATTATTGTTGGTTAGAGGTGAGAAAAATATAGTTAAGGGTTTTAATCGAAAAAATCACCAATTTCGGGGTTTTTTATACAAAAATTCAGTTTAATAATTATACATGTAGTGCCACGTAGGCGCCATGTAAGTTGGGTTTGCCATGTGGACGCCACGTGTGTGCCACGTAAGCATAGCAACCTATTATAACCGGTCAAGTCCTAATTTCAAAATATTATACCGGTTAGAGGTTTTTTGTGCAACAAAAAATAGTTAGGGGTTTTAATCACAAAAATGGTACAACTTTAAGGTTTTTTTACGCAATTATCCCATTCTGGAAATCATACTTTAAGCTTGAATCAGAAGCTGAAATTTGATATACACTTTCATTAACACTCGATTTTAACATTTCCACAAGAATATAACACATGCAACCACATCTGCATCTTAAATCTATAATTCGGTTCTTTATCAAAACCGAACACTAAACCCATAAAAATCAAAGATTTGAGGAAAATTTACCTCAATTATTGTTTGTAATGGTTATAGTTCTTCAATTGCTACTTGAATCCAGCTTTTAACACTTGAATGTTCACGTTTTCTTAATCTTGATTTGGGGTAGATGAGAGAGAGCCAAGAGAATTTTGAGAGTGTTGTGCGAAAATGAACTAAATAAAAGACTTTTGGTCTTTTATTTCCTTAATTTCGGTTATTGACACCTTTAACCCCTAGACTTTGTATTTTATTAAATAAAGACTTCCATCTTTATTTTATCATCATTAATCAACTATAATTTGAATCTTAACTTTCGTTTACTTTAATTATATTGGTTCCTCATTGTTATGCTCGCTCAAAAGACGACAATGAGGATTTCTCCTCATTATTATCATTTTTAAATATGTGAAATGAAATGAATTTTTGTTAAACCACAACAATCCATCAAAACACTTTCCAAATTATATTCATCATCTGAATTCCAACTAAATTTCATTACATTCAAAGTTCAAACTAATTAACCTCAATTACATCAATTTAAATTCTTAGGATGTTACAAATGCATATGTATCTATTGAGCATACTAGATTAGATTACATTGAAGCAAAACAAAACATCTTCCAAAGTGAGTATCTTCATGGTGTTCATGATGCGTTATTAAGGGGTGATTTTGATGGACATGATGTGGGGAAGAGGACCATATTGCCAGCGTCCTTTGCTGGCGGTTCTAGATACATGTATAAACATTATCAGGATTCTCTTGCTATATGTATAGTGGATGGTAATCCTCTGTATTTTATAACATACTTGCAACGTTAAGTGGCCAGAAATCAAGAGATATCTCCAAAATTTCCCTGAAATGAAAACTGATGATAGACCTGATATCAGTGCTAGAGTTTTGAGATGAAAGTCCAAGATTTTATTAGCTATTTGAAAAATGAAAAACCATTTGGCGAGGTAGCAGCAAGTACTTACATCATTTACTTTACTTTCTTAGAAATTACATAATTTTTAACAAACTTTTATCCTTATAAAACCATTATTTTTGTATTCAGACCTATATACTATAGAATTCCAAAAAAGAGGCCTTCCCCATTGCCATACACTTTTGTGGGTGACATGTTCACACAATATTGTTGCACCAGAACAGGTTGATGAGTTCATATCTGCTGAAATACCTGACCAAGAAACCCAACCTGCACTTTATAAGATTGTCACTGAACTTATGATTCATGGGCCATGTGGTCTTGCAAAGATGAATGCACCTTGTATGGTTAATGGAATCTGTTCAAAGGAATTCCCCTAAAAATACGAAGCTGTCACACAATTTGATAAGGATGGCTATGTTCATTATATGAGAAGACATAATGGACATTTTGCGATTAAAAATGACATCAATTTAGATAATTCATTTGTTGTGCCGTATAATAGGTTTCTTTCTTTGTCTTTTCGGGCGCATATCAATGTAGAGTATTGTGATTGGAATATGATGATTAAGTATCTATTTAAATATATTTCTAAGGAGCTAATCGTATTAGAGCACATATAACCAAATCTCTAGGTGATTGTCCAGATAAAGTTGTTGGCAAAATGAAAAAAAAATTGATGAAATTCAGAATTTTGTTGACGCTAGATTCATTTGTCCTCATGAGGCAGCTTGGAGAATATTTAACTTTGATATCCACAATGGAAATCCAGCCGTACAAGTTCTTGTTGTTCATTTGGAGGATATGCAAATGGTCACCTTTAAAGATACACAACCATTGCAAAGTGTCATCAACAATCAAAATACAAAGAAAAAAACTTTGACACAATGGTTATACAATAACCAGATTGATGATATGGGTCGCCATCTCAGTTATCGTGATTATCTCTCTGAATATAGATGGAATGCCCAAGGGAAAGATTGGGTCCGTCGTACCACAAAAAGGACGCCTTCAATAGGAAGACTGATTTACATTCATCCAACATGTGGCGACGTCTTCTATTTGAGGATGCTATTAAGTCACCAAGTAGGATGTCAAATATTTGATGACATTAAAACAATTGGTGGCGTTGTATTTCCCACCTATCATTTTGCATGCCAACATTTGGGATTACTTGGGGATGACAAAGAGTGGGAATATGCATTTGATGAGGCTTCTGTTTGGGCTTCAGCCGAGGAATTAAGATCTTTGTTCGTTCACATGCTTTTATTTTATGAGATCTCAGACCCTGTTGTTCTATGGACAAAGCAATGGCGTCGAGTGATGATATAATGCAAAGAGTTGTTGCAAGTTCACATGTGGTCAATATACATGTTAATGATCATGATTTGCAAGATTACATCATATATGAGCTTGAAACTTTACTTAATTCTAATTGCACTTCATCATCACTTTCTCAGTATGGTCTACCTATGCCTTCACACTTACTTGTTAAATTAAAAAATAGGTTGCATATGGAAGAAAGAAATTATGACAGACTTGCGCTAGCAAATGAGCATGAGGTTTTGGTTTGTAAGCTTAATCCTAACTAGCAGGTAATTTACAACTTTATTATCAGCTTTCCTCACCAAATAAGAAACTTATGATTATTAATAATGCAATCCTATAGGTTATTTACAGCTCCGTCATGGAAGCATCTTCAAAAAACAAACAAGTTCTTATTTTTGTCTATGACCATGGTAAGACATTCCTTTGGACCACCATCATTTCTGCACTACGTTCTGCTGGGCTGATCGTATTAGCAGTTGCATCTTCTGGAATTGCATCATTGTCATTACCCTCGGGTAGAACAGCACATTCTCGATTCAAAATCCCGTTGGATATCACAAATGACTCAATTTTTCATATCAAGAAAAACACACAACTCGCTCGCTTATTGCTTGAAACTTCATTGATCATTTGGGATGAGGCACCAATGACTGATCGTAAATGTTTTGAGGCGTTGGATAAGACACTTAAAGACATACTTGATGAACCAAACAAACCTTTAGGTGGAAAGTCAGTGTTGTTAGGTGGGGAATTCAGACAAACTCTACCTATCAAACCAAAAGTAACAAAGACAGATATCATTGCATTGTCTTTCCCTGAATCATCGTTATGGAAGCATTTCACAATCTGTAAGCTCTCTCAAAATATGAGGCTTCTTCAGCCACATCTAGATCCCACAGAAAAATATGAAATCGAGGTTTTTTCATCATGGTTGTTGCAAGTTGGAAATGGTTCTATCGGTGCGGATGATCTTGATGATCCCATCGACACAAAATGGCTAGAAACACTAGAAAAGTATCTCATACCTGATCGTGATGGTGCCCTCACAGAATTATAAGCTTCATATATAGGGATGAGATACTTAAAAATCCATGTGCGGCCATATTTTCTGATAAAGCCTGCAGATGAGATCAACAAGCTTATACTTGACAGTTTCCCAAGACCAACAAAGATTTACCTAAGTGCCGACTCAATTGTTCCACATACAAATGAAAGAGGAGATACATAAATTCTTTATCCTTCAGAGTATCTCAATCTCCTCATTTTTTAATGGCTTTCCCACTCATTGTCTTGAACTAAAAGTTGGTGCTCCAATTATGTTGCTTTGTACCATGAATAACATGAATCAAATGGCAGGCCTTTGTAATGAGACCAGGATGGTAATAACACAGTTGTTGCCAAGGATTATTGAAGCAGAAGTTATTACTGAAACAAGAAGGGGACACAAAGTTTATATACCTCGAATAACTTTGATTCATAACGATAAAGAATTGCCTTTTGTTTTCAAAAGAAACCAATTTCCCATCAGGCTTTGCTATGCGATGGCAATCAATAAAAGTCAAGGACAATCGTTAGACAGGATAGGGATTTACCTTCCTCAACCAGTTTTCGATCACAGACAATTATATGTTGCGCTATTGAGGGCTACATTTGCTCATGGTATTAAAGATCTTATCAAAGAACAGCCAAACCAACCATCCAACTGTACTAAAAACATTGTCTACACAAATTTCTTAAAAAATTAGAACTTAATGAGGTATGCTATAAAAATATTGTATCAAATGTACTTTCTCATGCTTATTTGTCAAAATGTCTTATTCTACATATTACATGTTCATAATTATGTATTTTGAAATTTACTTCTATTTCTAGAGATTCTAAGTCAAATGGAGATTCAAGAAAAACCAAATTCAAGTGAGCAACAAACTTTTTCATGTACTTTTTTCAGGGAATTTACGTTCACCTTTCACTTCACTAAGGTAACCTCTCTTTCATTATTTCTCAGTTTATGACCCTCTTAACACCAATCAAGTAGTAAGAGTTCTGTACAAGGTGGTGTTTAACTGTTTATGGCAGTGAAGATGAGAAGGAAATTGAGTTTGGTTACATTTTGGAAGATTTCAAGACTCCAAGTCTTGAAGAATTTCACATCATTTTATTAATGACACTTGCAAGGTCAGCAGCCTGCAGCTATGTGCTTGCTTTATCTGCTTATGACAATGACCTTCAATGATACCAGAAAGAATTGTTTTATTCTTTCTGTTTTTTTACATTGAACAGACTGTTTGAGAACTCATGTAGAATCAAAATGTGTCTATACAGATAGCACTACTAAAATTAGCTGGAAATTTTATACATTGCTAAATGACAATTAATATCTATTGCTACCGTTTTTTTCATGTTAATATTAGTAATTTTGTGACGCATAAGTGTTGATTGCTTCTGAGATTTACAAGCAGCCATGGAAAAAAATGGTTCATGTAACTTGCTTTGAATATTTCCCATAATCTAATTATTATTATTTTCATTAATAGGGAGCCATGTGGATTAGGATTTGTTCAATTATAGATCTTGCTGATGCTGCATAAGCAAAACACTAGATGGATGGTTAGGTTCTTGTTAGATGAAGCCTTAAAAGATCCAGACTGGATTGTTGCAATGCAAGAAGAGCTCAACCAGTTTGATCAGCTCAGAGTATGTCGGTTAGTTCCCAAGCCCAAAGACCGAACAATTATCGGAACAAAGTGGATCTACAAGAACAAACGAGACGAAAACGGCATTGTGGTAAGAAACAAAGCGAGACTTGTCGCCAAAGGCTAACGACAACAAGAAGGGATAGATTATGACGAGACCTTCGCTCCAGTTGCACGAATAGAAGCTATCAGAATCTTTTTGGCGTACGCGGCACACAAAGACTTCAAAGTGTACCAGATGGACGTCAAGACAGCCTTTATTAACGGTTAACTTAACGAAGAGGTGTACGTTGAACAACCACAAGGATTTGTTGATGCACATAAACCTGACCATGTTTATGTGCTAGAAAAAGCCCTCTATGGTTTGAAATAAGCACCTCACGCATGGTATGCCAGTCTCTCTAACTTTCTTATCTTTGCTGGTTTCAGCAAAGGTGTGGTGGACACAACATTGTTCACAAAAAAGGAAGGCCCGCACATAATGCTAGTCCAAATATATGTCGAAGACATTATATTTGGATCTACTGATAGTAATTTCTGTAAGGATTTTTCATCTCTAATGGAGTCCAGGTTCGAGATGAGTATGATTAGGGAAATGAACTTTTTCCTCGGAATACAAGTCAAACAACTTGAAAATGGGATTTTTTGTGAACCAATCAAAATATACTCTTGACATTCTCAAAAAGTATAAGTTAGACTCTTGTACGAATCCCGCAACTCCCATGGTTTCCAACTGTAAGTTAGACTCTGATCCTTCTTGGAAAAGTGTTGATAATACAACTTACAGAGGGATGATAGGATCCTTACTGTATCTGACTACTACTAGACCTGAAATAATGTTGTCAACATGTCTTTGTGCTCGTTTTCAGACCGACCCAAAAGAATCACACCTAACTGCGGTAAAACACATTTTTCATTATCTTAAGGTTACACCCGATCTTGGTCTCTGGTATCCAAAGGGAACCGATTTTGATCTTACTGCCTTTTCAGATGCTGATTTTGCAGGTTGTAGAGTTGACAGAAAAAGCACATCTGGGGGAATACAGTTCTTGGGAGACAGACCGGTGAGTTGGTCCTCCAAAAAGCAGAATTGTGTTTCAACATCCACAGCTGAAGCTGAGTATGTAGCAGCTGCAAGCTGTTGCTCTCAAGTGCTGTGGATGAGAACACAATTACGTGATTATGGATTCTCGCTCACCAACATCCCAATCTACTGCGATTCTCGAAGTGCGATTGCTATCTCTTGCAATCCCGTGCAGCACTCAAGAATGAAACACATAGATATCAGGTATCATTTTATTAAAGATCATGTAGAAAAGGGAACAATTGAGTTATATTTTGTAGGCACGGAATATCAACTTGCTAATATTTTTACTAAAGCTTTAGACGAACCTCGTTTTCAGTTTACTATCACATATCGGTATGTTGAATCCACCTTCTAGTTAAATATCAGACACTGTCTAAAATAATTCTATTTCAAACATTAATGTTTGATATTCCTTTATTTTAGAAAATATCTGTCATTTAAATTTAAGGGGTGTGTCGCAAAATTAAATTTCAATATTTCTTTATCTATGTACATCTTTAATAATTAATGATCCTGACAAATTGCTATATGAATTGTTCATCACTGAATGAGACACAAATTTATCCAGGTTTTTCTGTATCTTAAAAGTCTTTAAAGTTCAAGAACTTTATTTGAAAAAGAAAAGAAAAAGGATAGGTGTTTATTTGAGGGGGAGTATAATCAGGATATTAGTTTATATATTTTGTTGTCTTTAATGTCTCTATAACTTTAAATTTTAGGTTGCTTAATTTTTTGAATTTTAGGTTTAATATAATATGTCAGAAAAATCAAAAATATTTTATGTGTTTTAAATATATCAAAAAGCTAAAAATATAATTATTTATTTTATTTTCTATTTTTCCTTTGTCTCAATTTCATTTATATAGAAAATCACAAAAATATTTTCTTTAATTATTTTGTCTTTCAAAGAAAATCAGAAAAATTCAAAAAGATTTTTATTGGGCTAATCTCTTTTATTCCTTTTATTTTCTTTTTATTTTTGGTCCAAATTGTTTCTGTTATGTGTAAGGCCCAAAATTTTTTTTAATTTTGAATCGATTGGCCCAAAATTTTGAAACACGCGGATCCCCCCTGTCAAACAGACCCGACCCGCGACTTTAAATACGCCGGTCTTGGGTTCCTTCTCCCCCACGCATACTCATACTCTTCTCCTCTTTCTCTCTAACACCGACGACAACCACCACTGCCAAACCACCATTAACAGCCCTTCAAGCTCTTCAACCCACCATTTTTCTTCATTTTTCTTGCTGTTTTACTCATCTGCACTATCAGGTAACTTCCTTTTAAATTTATTTCAGTAAATAACTTCCTATTTAGTGTGTTTAGTTTTCGAAATTTTTAAGGTTTTTGGTTTCGTTTTTCACAATTTTAGGTCCTGTAATCTGTTATTTTTAGCTTAGTGTAGTTAGATAAAATGTTCATTGCATGTTTTTAAACTAGGATCTGCATTTTCATGCATTTTTAGGCCTTTTATTAACTGTTCACGTTGCATGTGCATGAACATTAACTGTTGAAATATTTTCAAAGTACTGAATTCGGTCCATCCAAAGTTCGGACCATCCGGCTTCCGATGCATTTACTTAGAAAATTTTCGAACTTTTAACTGTTCCATCCGAATTTGGTCCACTGTGCATCCGAATTCGGTCCACTATTCATCCGAATCCGGACCACTGTGCATCTGAATTCGGTTCATATTAGCATTGTTCAAAATTTCATTTTTTTCTAAGTTTTCCATTTTAATCACTGTGCATCCGAATTCGGTTCCAATCCAAATTCGGTCCCCATCCGAATTCTGCTTGCATCCGAATTCGGTCCCCTTCCATACTTTTTCATGCAATTTCATCCGAATTTCGGACTGAACCGAATTCGGATCACTGTTCATCCGAACTTCGGCTCATCCGAAATTTAACTCTTAGCATTTTTTAAAATTTTCCATTTTTTTGCATTTTCATCCAAAATCAAAAAATCCAAAAATATTTCAAGTCCTTTGCACCATTGGTTAGAGTTAGGATTAGTGTTTGAGTGAAAATGTCTGTTCTAACATTGGTCTCTTAACGATTGACTTTGGACTTTATTCAGTAGAATTCCCATTCTACTGATAAAGACCCAATGCTTTAAACAGAACAGAAAGTTTCTATTTCACACTTATCCATACTTAGTATCAATGCTTTATTCTATTAAGTCTTCTATTCTAACTCTGATGCATTTCTACAGGACTCATGGAACCCGCAGTAGTTCTCACCATTCCTCATTCACCCATCCCAAACAATAATGCCCAACTCCCAGAAGAGTCCATACTACCTCAATCCCAATTTGTCGAGTTTTTCGCCCACAACTGGCAACTTGACGTTTCCACCCTTTGTCGTGAAGCCAAGGATATCCCATATGATATTCTCAAAGGCCACCCACATTTCTACTCCCTATCCACTGCCATATCCGTACCTCAAATCTACCTCCAACAATTCTGGCATCATCTCACATTTGTGTCTGATGTCGAACCCTACTTCACCTCTACCATCGACTGCGTTCCAGTCAAAATCACGCAAGCAGCCATCCGCCACATTCTCCGCCTCCCAGCTGAAGCCTTCTCTCTAACAAGACTTGCCTTTGCCCCAATCCCTTCTCTACTGGAAACCCTCGGCGAAATCAAGGCTCTTGGATATGATGGCCCTCTCACAAAGCCATCAGAATTCCGAACGAAGAACCTTCAAGCTCATTGGAGGGTTCTCTTCGACATCATCAATAAATGTTTCACCGGGAAACATTTTGGTCATGATTCTGCATCGATTCAAGTTCTTTCAATGTTTGCAGCGTTTGCTTATGACCGTCGCTACGACTATGCTACATTCATATTTGACGAGTTAAAAGGAGCCAATCTGGAGAGACGAACCAAGCGAGGGCATAAATACATACCTCTTCAGAGGTTTCTTCAGCTGATAATTCAGTACGCTATGGATAATGATGATGATATCCATGAAAGACCAGAGGCTGATGTATATATGACCGCTGCTCTTCAAAGATTATATCTTCCAAAGGGAAATCCCAGCGTTCCGGTGATGCGTATTTCTCTATCATTGTTACAACGAGCAGTACAAATAGAGAGGGTAAGGGAATACATAAGGGAATTTTATCCGGATGAGGCTCAGTCAGAACCGACTGAGCCTAACCAATCCGAAGGTGAGGCTCGAGTGAGTAAGTCCGAGGGAGAAGAGGTGGATGCACAACAATCAATGGGTCTGGGTGAGCGGGAGTTTTTTGAGGAAAGAGAGGGAGTAGTCGGTGAGGAGGCAGAGGCGGCCGATTCTGAACGGACCGTCTCTGTCTTGAGAGGGCAAGAGGTAACATCCAAGGGAGATCTTAGCCCAGTGATATCGCCAATTTTGTGTATATTTATCAGGCGATATATGTTTTGATTTACATATTAATATTACTTATAGTACTCTTTTTAAGCAAATTTTGGTATTTAGTAGAAATTCTCTTCTTTGGAGCAGGTTTTGTGAAAGTTACTCAATATAGCTGTTCTGGAAAAATCGCGGCGCGGAATACAGAAATGCGGCGCAGTAATAGCAGCAGAAACACAACCAGATTCTGTCACTCAAAAGCGCGGCGCGTAAACAGCTCAAGCAACTTGCAATTTTTAAAATAATTTCAATGGATGTCCAATAGGAGAGCAGCCTTTTGAAAGCGCGACGCGCCCCCACAAAAGCGCGGCGCGTAAATGACACTGTATATAATTTCAGAAACTCGTTTTTGAAAAGGAGATTTCGAACAAGGGGTGTTGCTGTGGCGATTTTTGGAGATAGAAGTTGTATTGCTGCTCGATTTTTGAAGGGTTTTCATCCATTTCAACCATCTAACACCAATTCCATCAATAGGGGAGTAATTTCATCTTCATTTTGTCTTGATTTTGAGTTGTAATTCAATGTTCCTGGCAATTTGTATTGTAAAACTCTTCAATATGATGGAGTAGTAACTTTTTGATCATTTGGGTATGAAATACCTTAACATTTGATGATGGTTATGTAATACTTGGAATATTAATATGTTTAGTTGTTATTATGGATGAATATAGTGATTTGTTAGCAAAAATATGTTTTGATTCATTTTGGATGTTGATTAACCTTTGATGTGAGTTAGGGTTTATTAATATCTATTCTAAATGAAGTGATTTTTATTGCTTTGTTTAAATCCTTTAACTTGTGAGAGTAATGGAAAATGGATATAGAAATGTTTTTCTATGAATCATTATATTATTTGTGTAAGGATGTGAGTTTAATGCAAATTATGTTAACATTGTGAAGTGAAAACATCATCCATGATAATAACCAATATATGAGTATGAATGTATGTTCTTAACTTTTGTAAAATAATGATTGAGTGATCTTCATTGTTTTATGAATGTATCTTTTGCTACCAAATGTTATTTGCATAATATTTTGATGCTTGAATTCATACTTATTTCTTAATTGGTATAAATTCTCAAGGGAGTGATCCTTTGATAGTTTTATATTAATTAAGGAATTAAGCTATTTGATAGTCTTTGAGTGATCTTCGCTATTGAATAACTTAAGCAATAGCATATTCTTATTCCAAGGCATTATCATTACTTAATCATCCATGTGTTAGGGGAAATAATCCCAAGTGATCATCCTTTAATCATCAAGTTTTAATCCTTCTCTCGTTGCTATTGTCACGGTGTTTGTAAACTCATTTGATAATCGAAATCTTTATGATAAATCTTACACATTTTCGGCTATCTAACTTTTAATCTACTTCTTATTGTTTTGCAAATCCAATTATCCCTGAGATCGACAACCCGGACTTACTTAGCTATACTAGTATACGATAGGAAATACTTGCCTATTTGTCCGCTAGTTTTAGTTAATTATTTCCGTTTTTATATTTAAAACAAAGGTGTGCTAGCGGCACATCACCCAGTCATCCGGACAACCCCGCATAAGACCATCAGTCCAATGGTCGAAACAACCCCATCCATCCACTTAATATCCTCTCAAATGGATATTACTTCATTCCACGGGGACATAGCACAAACTCCATCACCCTCTCACTCGGAGAGTCGTGGTGTTGAAATCGGTCACACGTCGCCCCCAGTGACCATACTTCATTCGACCACAGCTCACTCCCCACCCACAAACACTCAGCACGACGCCTGCGTGGTGTCCACCGATAAACAAGCTGCCTTCATGGCAGCTTCACAAACTTCCAGATCTGAGCATCCCGCAGTGGAGCCAGTAGTGACGGAAGGAAGACCTGGAGTTGCATCACAAATGCCGTCAACTTCAGGCCATCCCGAGATTAATCTTGAGATGCTAACAGCAGCTCTTCGTGCTGCTGGTGTTGTCACCCGGGCTGACCTGGACGCCCAGAAGGAGGCTGCCGAAGAGAGACACACCGCTCTTCTCTCATTCATTAAGGGTAAGGGTGTTGCATCTGAAGATTTGCCTCCACCAGGAACCCGTTCAGTCCAAACACAGATTTTAGATCTCTCAGACAAGATAATCGTGCTTATAAGATTAACTCTACAAGTCCAGGAGCAGATCAACTCCCGTATGGACCGTCTTTAGTCTGCAGTGATAGAGCTCTAATGCCGTCCTCAGGCTGAATCTCAGAAAAGAAAACATGACGATCAGGACGACCCTGGCCATGAGGGGGAGAAGAGACAAAAAGTTCAGTCTGAGGACCCAATAATGATTGTAGGGGGAGCCGAATCTCAGGAAGCAGATATTCAAGGGTCGGGGGAAAAAAGTTATGGGGCTCAAGAGATGATAGAAGACGAGCCTTTGGTTGAAGGCCCGGCTCCGTTGGATCCAATGTCAGCAATGGTGGAGTACGATCCCATATATGAAAAGGTCGAAATCATATTGGTGTCTGATACAGACTCTGATATTGATGAAGACTATCCTCTACTCACTCAAAGCCTGAACCCGAGTCGCCACAAAAATCCTCCTCATCCTTCAAATTCCTAAATTCCCCGCCCCATGTACCACAACAAGAGATACTATCATCTATCCAAGCTCCATCCTTCACTCTCAAAGAATCCCCATTGATCCAGAGCCCACCCAAAGTCCAAAGTCCTCCCCAAGTCCAAACTATACCTCAACCTCAAGCCCATGGAACCAGAGCCTTCAGGCACTAGAGTTGTAGATTCTTTTGATGAAACACCTGAAGGACCTGGTATCCACAACGAAAGTGATTTATATTAGGTTAGCTGGTATACAAAAGGTGGGGTACACTCTTTGCCAGAGGAACTAAAAGATGAACTTAGGCAAGAACGAAGGGGGAAAAATTTTAAACTACTTGAAGCCCAGAAGGCCGAAATAGAAGAACCCCCCGTTCAAGGTCTAAAAGAGTTTTTGAAGAAGTTTCCAGCCGAGCAGTTCCAGAATCCATTTTTGGAAGAAAGGTTTAAGATGGTATTCAGGAAGAAGCTTGAGTCATTCAGCAGGCGTTTATTGATGGAGCTTACAAATGTATTCAAAGCTGAACAGGCCGAGTATAACCAGATGATGCTCAGGGAGATAAGGCCAAGGGAAAAATATTGGTCAAAGTCAAAGAGTAAAAAGCTTGTCAGTATCACCATGTGCAAGAGAGCTCGAGTGTTCTATCCTGCGTTTGAGGTTCTCAGAGAAGATGGAATAGTACAGGAATTGTATGAGAGTGATCTAGACTATGTGAATGTGGACGACGTTGAGTTTTTGCATGATAAAGCGAAACACAGAATCAAGAAACGTCTGACTCACATGACAGCTGTTGCCACGCTTACTCGAAGCATGAACCGTCGCTCCATTGTCATGTGCTTAAGGGACTTTGAAATGGCAATTGAGAGCGCACTGGTCAAAGTCGGTCTAAAAGCCCCTGAGCAAGACATCATCCTGTTAGACCATTACCCGGCTTACAAAGTTTTACTGAGAGGGTAGCCAGGAGTTCTATTTTTGAACCAAAACGGACGGAAACGGTGTATGCGCTTTAAAGACTTACCTTGTTACCCCGATGGAACTATCAGATTAGTCAGAGCCGAACTCAAAAGAAATATACAAGAATTTGATGCTCAGACAAATCCTGAACTTAGACGCCCACCCATGGAGATTCAAGAGATCCTCAGCGGCATAGAATATCTGAACGAGAGGCTACATCTCAGGCAAGTGACTAGACGGTTCGACGTCATTCTTGGCCTTCGAGAATCTACAGATCATGCATGAGTTCCCCCACAATGATCGAAAAGGGGGAGAGTGTTAGATATCTAAGTTCGATCTTGTGGGTCTCTTTTGTAATAAAGATTATTAGTTTTTTTACTTGTAATTTGTTTTCTAGACTTTGTTTAAGTAGTTTCTTTATTATTAAAAGTACAGGGGGCCAAATTGTAATTCAGGGAAATTTGGTTTTATTCTCCCTTGTAAAAGATGACCTGGGGTTTTGTGTCAACACATTTCACAATTACACGGATTCAGCCGCCGCAATTTCAGAGAACATTCTTTTTGCTTTTCTCTCATTATCATTCTGCAATCATTGAGATTTATATTTCTGTTTTGCATGAATATTGTGTGAAATCATACACGAGTGCTGAGTATAATCTGGGAAATCTATATTAATAGTTCTTCTAGGCCGTGAGCTGACAGTTGTTTTTGCAGATTTTTCGATCAGGACAACCCAATCTACACAGATTTCTAAAAAAAATTAGAACTTAATGAGGTATGCTATAAAAATATTGTATCAAATGTCCTTCTCATGCTTATTTGTCAAAATGTCTTATTATACATGTATCACATGTTCATAATTATGTATTTTGAAATTTACTTTTATTTCCAGGGATTATAAGTCAAATGGAGATTCAAGAAAACAAAATTCAAGTGAGCAACAAACTTTTTCATGCACTTTTTTCTAGGGAATTTACATTCACCTTTTACTTCATTAAGGTAACCTCTCTTTCATTATTTCTTAGTTTATGACCCTTTTTGACACCAATCAAGTAGTAAGAGTTCTGTACAAGGTGGTGTTTAACTGTTTATGGTAGTGAAGATGAGAAGGAAATTGAGTTTAGTTACATTTGGAAGATTTCAAGTCTTGAAGAATTTCACATCATTTTATTACCGACACTTGTAAGGTCAGCAGTGTGCAGCTATGTGCTCGCTTTATCTGCTTATGACAATGACCTTCAATAAATGACCTTCAATAATACCAGAAAGGGTTGTCTGTTTTTCATTTTATGTTGAAGAGGCTGTTTGAAAACTCATGTAGAAGCAAAATGTGTCTACACAGACAACACTACTAAATTAGTAGGAAATCAAATACATTCCCAAATGACAATTAATATCTATTGCTACCATTTTTTTCATGTTAGTATTAGTAATTCTGTGACACATCAGTGTTGATTGCTTCTGAGATTTACATGCAGTCGTGAAAAAAATGGTTCATGTAACTTTCTTTGAATATTTCCCATAATCTAATTATTTTTTTTATCATACATAGGGAGCCACGTGGGTTTGGATTTGTTCAGTTATAGATCTTGCTGATGATGCAGAAGCAAAATACTAGATAGATGGTCAGGTTCTTCTAGGCCGTGAGCTGACAGTTGTTTTTGCAGATGTGCCGATCAGGACAACTCAATCTAAATACATCGAGGTAAACATGAACAGATGATGCATATGCTTTGTGCAAAACAAACTAATATAAAAATAAATTTTTTACCATGTACATGTGTCGAAGGTGAACAACTGAATGCCAGTGTTTTGAGTTCACTTTCTTTTGTATCAAATTGCTTTTAGACGCTATGGGTTTAATCTAATTTACAAATCTGACAGGTGGATGATGTCTTATGTTAAATTGAAGTAGTAGTTAGTTGCAAAGTCGCACCTGCCATACTTTTTTCCTAATTTTTCCTCATGTTATAATATCTTTTTTTATATATGGCAGGTTACTTGAAACAAAGTTTTGCTTTCTTTCAATTGCAATGTGCTTACTTATTTCACATATAAATTTGATGTAGAACATAATATTAATTGAAATTAGTTTGCATTAAAGGACCTTCGAATTAAAATTTTCAAATTTATCAGTCACAACTTAAGCAAAAAGGAGTAGTCATGCTTGGCCCTTTTATGCCCCCATTAGCATGAAAATTGTTTTCAAGTTTTTAAAAATTATTCATGTGTATTAATGTGTCGGCTCTCTCAAGTATATGGTCTCCTAAACCTGAACAGTGGTATCAGCAACAATATCAACAATATTACGAGTGATGATCCGTACCATCATCCACCTCTTGAGGTTCAGGTGCTGTCACAAAACCATATACAATGTATTGGCCCAGCTACTGAACTCATTAAGTTCTTGAATTCCCAATGGAAATGAACCATATACAAGGTAAACATTTCATTTTTTTTTTGGTAAAATGACTTGGAATTACATTACACATTCTTCTGCCTAAATTCATGATTTTTAGGTGTTTACTATTTATATAAGATTTCTATCATTTTTAAATGTTCACATTCTTCCACCTAGGTTCATGCCTATGTGTTTTTTTAGATTGAGATTTGAGAATTCAAACGTATTTGCTAATAAGAAGGTTGGGATTTTTTCAAATATTTAACATATGCATCATCTATTAAGAGTTGGGATGCATTTATGTTTTATCTCGAAAAGAAATATAACACACAATTCTTATATACGTAAATGTAACTTCACAATCTCGAATATATTGATTTTATGTTTTAACTCGATTTTGTTGATTGTGTGCGTTAGAAGAAATCCAAACGATGCATGGAAATGAGCTCATATTCTACCTTTCTTGGGGGGGGGGGGGGGGGGGGAGAACAATTGCTATGGAGGTAATTTTACAGTTTTCTCAATTTTTTACTTGACGATTGTATAATATGCAACAAATAAAATGTTACTAAAAATAGAGTGACATTTATAAGATCTGAATCACAAAGGAAATGTAATTGCAATCCCACTAAGTTGTTCTGCATATAAAGTGATACTTTTAAATGCCTGAAGTGCTTAACAATTAACACATTGCAACACGTCAAATCAAGATCACAACATCACTGATACAATGAAATTTGAAAGGTTCAGATCGACTAAAAGAGATATATAACTAACACTTTTCAGTTTGATAATATTGAAAGACTACAAAATATCTTACATTAGCTTGCGATGAAATGACTGCACATAAAACTTACTCATATAACCCCTAAAAACACTTAAATAAACAAAATTAACACTACACATAAGCTAAAGTGTTTAAAAAATATCTAAAGCTCTAAAAATAACAAATTCGATAATATTGATACAATTTAAAAATTGTATTTTTCAGTCAACGTATATCAAAGTTAGATAGCATAAAATATGTTATTCTAAATAATTGTTTAGTATTTTATTAAACTTATACCAAATATAGAGAAAGATATATTATTTGTGATATTATATATTCAGATTTATACAAAACCTGATATACTCAAAGTTATTAATAAAATATATAAATCTTATATGTTATAGTAAAAAAATAACAAATAAATCAGAAACATTAAAATAAGAAAAAAAAACCATTTGTGCACTGAAATAAAAATATATTGATGAAACAAAAAAAAGGACAGTAAGAAAAAATAAAATATGATATCGTTCATCATTATATGAATCCCCAAAAAAATATTCATTTTTCTGCCTCTCACCTTACCCACTCTTATCAAAGTATGGATCAACCATACTTGTGTGCATACCAAATTTGTACTTTCTCAGATATCTTTTTCCTTTTTTTTCTCAATAAAAAAGTACTAATATAAGATTTATTTACTCATGCTTCAGCTACATTGCAAATCTGCTGAGTTCAATTTCATCGTCTGTTCAGGTTTTCTCTTCACTTCATAGTATTTGCATTTTCTATTTCTACAACCACCAAAACTAATATACAAATGTCAGTTATAATTCAGTACAAATATTTTTAGTATGAAGTATGCTTTCATTTTATTTGTCCAGTATTTTATTCTGTGTGTGTTCTACATGCTTTTTACTTTACGAATATGTAAACATGATTCTCAGATTCGACAATATGGCAAGTAAAATGCTTCAAGACCTCAAACCTGGAGATGGAGATGAACCCATTGAAGTAATGGTCCTTAGAAATGGCTCTCATTTGGGAAAAAAAGAATGTACTTACATTTTCGTTGACAAAAATGTAAGCTATCTACACTTCACCAGTTGCACTTTTGTTGCTTGAAATCGATAAGTTGGTTTTCCCATCTACTATTGTTAGGCACAAAAAGGCCTCAATCAAACATGCTCTACATCTTAGGGGGAAGATTCTTAATCAAACCTGTTTGATGCACTTAAAGGTATAATTTAAGGCCTGTTAATGCCTTATTGAAACCTGAAAAGTGATTTGCAATATAAGTCAAAGTTGTTTACCCTGTTGCATTCGTTGTGTAACACCCGCTCATTTCGAGGTAATTAAGTAATTTTGATTCATTTAATTTAATAAGTAATTCGAGAAAATACGATATAATTTCATTGTTGACATTTAAAGTGCTAATTTTCGTAAATTTTAGAAATTGGAAATAGTTACAACCAAATATCTCATTATATTCATAAAATAATAATAATAATAATAAGAGAAATTAATATGTGCATGCTTGTATACATCCATCATCATCATCATCATCACTCAATTTTTTTTTCTTCCTACATTCCTATATATACATATATGAAAATCACAACCATTTCACCACAAACCCTCACATTCATATCAAGTGGGTAATATTTTATCTGATTTTTGGGGGCTGGAATTCAAGAGGCTGATCAACAATATTATCATCATCATCATATTCATCACCATTCTTGAAATCTTGAGGTAATGCCTATCAACTAAAAGAAATTTCAAATCCCGTATGTAATAATGGAACTCATACAATGTTGTTTGAGATTTATAAAATCTGAAAATAAACAACCAATAATTTATTGTTTCAACATCTGCATTTAGTTGAGTTGAAAGTTTGAAAAATGAGCTTTAATGGAGATTTCATGGGTTTTACATATTGATTGAAAACTTACATAAAATGAATTCAAAATAGAAAATAGGAGTAGAAATAGAGGGTGTGTGTGAATGGTATGGGTTTCGGCCGGAGGTGAGTGGCCGCGGTGGCGGCCATCGACAGCTCTTTGTTTGCGTCTCTCTGTTTTTTGTCCATCGAGAGAGAGAGAGAGAGAGAGAGAGGAGAGAGTTAAGAGTGGTGTATTGGGTGGTGTTTGGCCGGCGGCAGCGGCGCCGCCGCTGCCTTGCTTTGTCGGTCCCTTTTTCTTTCTGGCTTCCATCGAGAGAGAGAGGAGGGAGTATTAGTTGTGGGTGTGTGTGGTGGTCCGCTCGGCGCCGGAAGCCGGCGACCCGCCGCCCTGTTTGGTGGCCATCGGCGTTGCCTTCTTCTTTCTCTCTCTGTTTGTGTGTACCGAGAAGGGAGAAGAGAGAATGGGATAAAGGGTGTTGTTCTTCTTTCTTCTCTGGTTGTCTGCATTGAGAAAGGTGTAACAACCTAATTTTTGGTCCAGCTTTACTTATTTGATTTTTGAGGTTAATAATGTAATTTTATTACATTATTTTTTTTGTAATATTAATTTAGTAATGAAAATATTAATTAAGATAAATAATTATATTATGATATAAACTATTAATGATGATTAAGATTAAAAGATGTATTATACAAAAATAGAAGTGGGTTAAATGCAAATGAGGTATATAAACTAAATGATGATCATTTAAGATCATTATTACAATTAACTCTCTCTCTCTAATCTCTCACTAAAATCATACGGCTCCTTCAAGTTATCATCAAGAGTTCTCATTAAAGTTGCAATAATTGATGAATTGAAGCCAAAAAAAAGTTACAAACATCATCAAACATTATCAACCAATAGAATTCAAGGTATTAATTACTTAAATTTGATGTTCATATGGGTTTGGTTCGGTTTTATGAAAAACCGAAACCAAAGAATTAAAATGTGAAATTTATAAGTTGCATGTATAAGAATTTTGTAGATTATGATGAATTTAAGATAATAGATGAAACAGAAACAAAAATCTGAGGTTAGATCGTTCAAATAAGCAAGAAATTTGATTTTTATGAAAATATATGTTCTTGACAAAAAATTGCTTATTTTGGAGGATCTTGACCAATTGATTGTGTTATTGATATGAAAATTAGTATAAAAATAATCTAAAAATGATAATATATAAAAGTATTACATTGCATGTTACAAGAAATGAGTTTTGGGAATTTTTATGAAAAATCCGTATGAACAATATGAAGAACAACAAGAAAAAATCTGGAAAATATTCTAAGTATGGGATCCGAATTCGGATGACCCGAATTCGGATGAGTGGTCTATTTCGGATGCTGCTTAATTCGGATCTTCTGTTTCGGATATATCCCAATTCGGATGTATCCTAGTTCGGGTATCCACTTCGGATGATGCCAAATTCGGATGGTTCCATTTCGGTTTTGATCCAAATTCGGATGATCATTAGGTCCGAGTTCGGGTTAGCCATTGGTCCGAATCCGGTTGGCTATTTCGGTTCGGATTGGTCCGGATCCGAATCCGGATGGTCCAAATCCTAATAATAATAATTTTTGACATTTTAATTAAATAAATGATTATACACAAATACATGTTATTATATATATAGAGAGAGAATTTTTGAGAATTTAATGAAACAAAGAATGTATAAATGAAAGATTGATAAGATTATCAGTTATCAGAATCAGATAGAATTAAAGATTTTAAAGACTAAAAGATGATGAAATTGACATGATATGATATTATAATTCTGGACAGGTTCAGTGAAATTCTGAACATAGAGACAAAGATTTAAAAGATTTAAAGCGGGTCAAAGACTTGATTTAACAGAGAACAGATTGACAAAGATAACATCCTGAGATAACTCAGGTGGCAGATTTTTACATCTGTTTGATAAAGACCCCAGAGCTGTGAGTTATAGATATTCAGATTTAACATGCTTGAATTTCCGGTTGAGACATATTGTTGATGCTAGTTTGATTGACATTTGTTAGGCACAAAAAGGCCTCAGTCAAACCTGTTCTACATCTGAGGGGGAGATTTATAATCAAACCTGTTGATGCATTTGAAGGTTGAATTTAAGGCCTGTTATATGCCTTATTGAAACCTGAAAATGATTTGCAATATCAGTCTAAAGCTGTTCTATATGTTGCATGTGTTGCAACTAAGACAGTTTGTCCAAGCTGCTCTGTCTGCTGAACAGGCTGGACATAAACTGTCTACGCTGCTCCACACTGTTGAGCAGCTTGGGCAATTTTAAAGTGTTCTGTTCTTTGTGAACAGAACCTGTTCTTTGTGAACAGGCTAAACACTTTATGGAATATTTTTCCAAGTCATCATGTATTGTTTTTGACTACAAGATCAGTTTACAAAGTCGAAGACAAAGTGGAAAACAGAACTGCTCAACCTGCCCAAGCTGTTCTGTAACATGAAGACAAAAGGTTATTTGAAAAAGGGTGACAGACCTTTTTCTTATATCAAAATAGGCCTTTACAAGGAAGAAAGACGCAAAGTTGACATTCCTAAATTAGTTAAAGGCAATGCAACAGTAGACAAAGTGAAAAGACAAAAGTTCTGCACATGTGAAGACAAGTCTGCTTTTCAGAAAAGTGCAGAAAAGGTTATGTTGTCTTTTCAACAAGACTTCTCCTTTTTCATTGCCGTCCAATTGAAGATGTTTCTACTTAGATCCTCTAAGTGAGTATAAAAGGAAGCTTCCAAGTCAAAAGGAATTGGAAGAAAGCTAAGTGCTGAACAAGAGTGAACCGCAAGGTGTTTCATGCATGCAAGCTTCTGTGTAAACCGCATCTTGTGTGTCTAAGCTGGTTTACATAAGCTGTTCCCTTAAGTCTTGTAAACACAGTGAGTGCTTCTTAGTGAGTGTATTCATTGTATACTAGTTTGAGTTTGTCTTAGACTAGTGAACATACTGTTGTATCTGTCATCTCAGCTTGAACAATTCCGCATTCAAGCTTGTTGGTAATTAACAAATTGTTGATAATACATACAAACATTGAGAAAACAGTGTGTAGTTTTTAAATAGCTGTATTCACCCCCCCCCC
>JAANYP010007838.1:0-16634 GCA_020465985.1 Centrapalus pauciflorus | reverse complement strand
CAGAAAAGAATAACTCTGTAGTGTCTTTGGTGTTGATTAATGAACTATGCTGTTGCGCAAGTTCGTCGTCCACCACATCGATCAGATAACACTCTGAATCAATTACAGCGACATTCAAAGCATTAAACGCATTTAATCTTAGTTTACGATTACTGAAAGCAATATCCACAACTCTCGTTCTACAATTAATTTGAGCATTTATTGTGGCTAAGAAAGGTCTGCCTAAGATAATAGCCGGCTGATTGTCTCCAATGGAACTTTCTGTGTCCAAAACTAGGAAATCAACTGGATAGTAAAAGTCTTCAACCTTTACTATAACATCTAATAGAATACCTCTTGGGCATTTGGTTGACCGATCTACCAGCTGTAAGATTATATCAGTCGTCTGTAACTTGTCAACCAAGTTTCCAGGTAGAATATTAACACTAGCACCAAGATCACGCAGTGCTTTCTTTATCTGCACATTTCCAATTGTCACTGGAATCAGTGGTGATTCAAGATCTTTTAGCTTAGGAGGCAAGGAACTAGACACTACTGCACTTAATTGTTCAGTTAAATTGATCTGCTTAGGAAACGAGACCTTAAACTTTCTCTTTTGTGTGCATAGATCTTTTAAGAATCCAGCATAAGAGGGAACTTGATGAATAGCCATGATCAAAGGAATAATGATCTTAACTTGAATAAACAAATTCCACAAATCCTCTGTTTGTGGGCCTCTCTTGCCATAGGGGGAAGATTTAGGATTTTCTAAGGCAGCAGGGTTAGGAGGAGGAGCTGTGGTGTCCTGATCCTTAATCGCCTCCCCAACTTTGGGAGTTGGAATATCTTCGTTAATCGGCTCATTGAAAGTGACTTTCTTGGGAACCTCATTCTTCGGATCCTTTTTTTCCTCATATACGACCTTAGTGTCGGTATCCTCTTCTGCCTTTTGTTCTTTGGGCATCTCAATATTATTATCTACTTCTCTACCACTTGTCAGGTAGTTACCTTAGATACTTCATTCATTTCATTTACTTTGTGCTTCTTCTCTTTGCCATGAGCATGCGAAGGTTTAGCGATGGTATTGCTCGGAAGCTTTCCCTCTTCTAGTCTCGTGAGTGATTTAGCTATCAGACCCATTTGTCGTCTTAGAAGCTCCATGGTCTTTGTACTGATAGCTGACTGTTGCTTCATAAATTCTGCGAACTCCGAGAATTGTGAAGAAGTCATGTTCGTTTCCATTTGGAAATGAGGTTGATCACATTGGTTTGACTTATAGTATCGCTCATCTTTAGCAGCAGAGGTAGAAGCATATTGATATTCTCGTCGTGGTGGTTCATACCTTGGTTTAGCTTGATGATCGGTAGGCTAATCATTCTTCCATCGGAAGTTAGGATGAAATCTCCATCCCGGATTATATGTTTCCGAAAATGGGTTATCCCTCTCCCTGTGAGCTCTAAAACCATAAACTTCGTTAGCAAACTCCTCAGTGGATTGCACTTGAGGACATGCTTCGGAATGATGAGATGGATCACCGCATGTGACGTAGTTAACCGATACATTTGGGTTTGAATTGAGACACTTCATTAGTTTATCCATTTTCTTACTTAATTCTGAGATTTTGCTCTTAACCTCTTGTTTCCAGGCATTATCTATGCCCATCACTTGAACTCTTATGTTGTTCTCAGAACCAGCTTGAACCATGAGACCCTTACCGAGTTGATTCAGTAACTCCCAAGCCTCATCGTCTTTATTTGCTAAAAATGTACTTCCAGTGGCAGCAATGATCATGTTGCAACTCTCTTGACTCACATCGTCAAAGAATGTTTTGATAAGCATCCATTTTGGCATTTCGTGATGCGGACAAGCTCTCAACAATTCATTGATACGATCAAATGCTTCGAAGAATTGTTCACCAGGATTTTTTTTGAACCCGATAATTTCCTTTCTTTTGTCAGTGGTTTTATTAATGGGATAGTATTCATTGAGAAATTCTTTTTTTAATTGATCCCATGTCGTGATGCTATTTGTGGGTAGCGACACGAACTAATTCTTAGCTTTCTCTTTTAACGAGAAAGGAAATAGTTGAAGTTTCAAACCGTTGGTGGTTATACGTCGAACATGATTTGAATAGTCATAAACTCAGCTAAATGCTCGTAAGGTTCCTCACTTGGCATCCCTCGGAAAATAGGAAGAATTTGAAAAAGTTAAGAACGAATTGAATTTCGGGTTCGTTTTCATCTTCAGGGTATCGAATAGGAGAAGGGTCGGGCACATCACAAGGGTCGTAATGTGACTCAACTGTCCTTCTCAGCTGTTCACCCATCCTAATGACTATACGCTCCGATTCTTCTTGTTCTTGATTTCTCGGCAAATCGGACCCTCAAAAGTGGGAATCTCTTCTTCTTGATCGTTGTCGTCTTCCGCGTGCCTACGTTGATCGCTTGAACTCTCAAGTGATTAATCTTTGTTGTTTTTGTATCCTAACGGTCTTTTGGTGTGATTTAGCTACTTTTTCGATTTCGGGTTCGAATTGTAGCGATAATCATCTAGCCGATCCACGTGTGAGCATAAAGTACTAAAAACATAAATTAAATTACTAAATTAAACTAATTATATTTTTTGTGGTAAAGTAGAGGACTGCAATTACCTTTTTGGATTTTTCAATTTTTTATGTGATTTTTAATAATAGGAATTAAAGACTAAAAATAATTAAAACTAAAGTACTTAAAACTAACTAAGGCCAAAACTAACTTTCTAGCCCTATCTAGCTTTACCACTTCCCCGACAACGGCACCAAAATTTGACGAGCCGTCGTTGTGGCCCATAGAAATAATCTTAAAACTAACTATTAGTGTAGAGAAGTAAGGGTCGAATCCGTAGGGTGTGCGTATGTGAATTCGGGTTAAATTGCTAGTTTCTTAACTTTATTAAAAGGGATTAAATTCTGAAATGACTGATTTATATGGAGTAATTATTACGACTAAATTACTATTAAATCAATGGCGAGTAGATGACAATTCATCGACAAATCGAATTAAAATATAACCATTTACGAAATCACTAAGGCATAAGTTATTATCCACTTCAATATCATGTAACGGTCACATAGACATAACCAATTACTTAGTCATGTTAATCGTAAATAATTTAACCAATTAATCTCGGCATAGCGCATGCAACATTCATTACTTGTCTTAATCCCTAAACTAATAGACTCGACACAAATAATAATATCAATATGAACTATCTTGCTTTACCAATCAAACCATTTACTCATAAAAACAACCAAATGTATATCATTTGCATGACACAAAATATTCAAGTATCACCAAATACATCAATACATAAAGATAAATTCAAGTAAATAAAACTTAGCCGTAGATCCTCCGCAAACGGTTATGGTGATTTAGGCTCTCATCACGTGTTCTTCAACGGGAATGAATGGAGACATCATCGTTGGCTTCAAAGACACGAATGGTTGCGCTCCACCTTCTTGGTACACCATCCGTGAACCAACTCCGGCAGGGCTTCGCCAATCTTTTTAATATTTTCGGACCACTCAAAACGACAGCCATCGACCTCTATTTATAGAGAATGTGGAAATTAGGGTTTTGGATGCAGAAAACCAGTTGTAGGGTTTTCACGCCGCACGAGCATAGGCCCGGGCATAGGCCTGCGCCCGACCCTGCGCTGAGCGGTACGGCCTGGGCTATGCCGGTCTGCGCTGGAAGTGCTATCCAACTCCAAATAGTTCTGTTTTGCAGCGTAGGGTGGCACAGGTCTGCGCCCACACCGGCTCGTTTCACGCCGAATTTTCTCGAGCTGCTTTCATTTGACCTCTTGACCCTGAAACACAATTTGGGAGTAAAAGTATTGTAGTTACGAAGCATAGGTGCATAAAATAAGCCTAAATCGATATCGAAAACACATAAAATTATAGTCCTATCAAACCTGCCCAACTTAACTCTTGGTCGTCCCAGAACAAGCCTTTAGAATCAGAACTAACTATGTATCGAATATATTAGCAGTGTGTCTAGAAATTCTATGTTAAGCTAGCGTTCGCAATAATGTATTAAAATTTTTTTAATATGTAACCAAAGACGTTTTTAGTTTAAATATGTTGTCCGTAGAATTTATATAATGTATCTCACTCTTGGAAATTACTCTTTTAGCTCAAGGTTACGAGACTTAAAAGGCTCGGACTGATTTGAAAATTTGGATACTTCGCCCGTCAAATTTCATATCAGGATTTTTGGATTTCCAACAAACGGAAGCATCTTTGGATCACCAAATCAATTTCGGATCACACACCATCAGAAATTCGGATCATCCCTCATCAAGTTCGAAGAACAACTTCTTGAACTCCAGATCACCTCCAACCAGTACTTTAGATACACATTCATCCGAATTTTGGATTCATCAACATCTGAACTAGTGAAGTTTCTAATTTTTTTCAAGTTTCAATTTAGAAGATCCACCTTTAGCACTCCACAATCATGAATCAAGGATTTTCCACACATGAGAAGACTGTTGAGGAGAAGAAATTTATATATCTGCAGTCTGTCTCATGAACCACTCCAAACAGGTACAAAGTTCTTCATCTTCAACTGATTTATCTGATATACAATCCTTATCTGATTTTAAATCTGGTGATGAATTTGATGAACTGCATGCTCAACTACATGAATTAAAGAATGAATTGATTGCTAAAAAGAACAATTCACTATGTATAAAAATAACTGGTTGAATGAGCACAATCTTGTAAAGAAATTCTTACGTCAAAAAGTTATGGCTGAGGATAGGAACACTTCACTTAAGAATTGTATTAATACAATCACTGAGGAAAAGAGTTCTTTGAAGTCAGAACTATCTGTTCTTACAAAACGATTAGAGTCTTTAAACATGGAAATTTAGAGAACGAGAGAAAGTTTAAAATGATTGAAAAAGAAAGAATAGGTTTGTACTCACGGATCAAAACCCTTGATGATGACTTTCTAAAACGGGTCAGACTGAACAAACTTTTTATTTGAATCAACCAAAAGAAACTAGGTTTATCATACCAAAGAAGGAATCTGTTTTAAAAATCAAAAGTTTTTGAAAAAGACTCAATCGTTTTACCAATGTTATTTGATAGAAGGTATATGGGACGCGGGTATCACTTATCAGGCCTTCTTTCATCACTCATCGGAAGAAGTTCTAACCCAAGAGGAGGAGAAAAGAAATCAAAACGAAAATAGGCAAATTTCTTTTCCATATGAAAACCTAAATGACAGTTATCCTTACAGAGTACCCACTCTTGAGGATGATTTCTTCGTTAGCTATTCAGCAACTGAAATGAAAGCCAAACAGGTTGAACCAATACCTCATCCTTATATTCCTATAACTATTCATCAACATAAAATCAAAGTTTTAGAAGAGGATTTAAGGAAAGCTCGTGAGAAAGTCCTTGCCTATCAAGGAGCTCTTCTCATAAGTGAGGAAAAATTGGAAAAGCAAACATTTGAACATAGTGTTGAGTTAATCATTTACAAAGAAAAGTTTAACACAGTTTCAGAAAGGTTAAGTTCTCACTTACAAGATTCAAAAATCTCTCCTCCTACTAGTGTCCCACGTACATCAATTAACAAAGGTAGAAACAAGATTGAAGTTTCCGAGAAGGCTAAGAGTAAATCAAAGTCTTCCAAGAAACCCACTCACCAAGGTAATCTTTAAAAATCGAACTTTTCCAAACGTACTGACTCTCCTTGTTTTGTATCTATAGATCATGTAAGAAGGGTTCCCAAACCGACTATGCAAGACATTTCAAGTTTTTTTTGTGAAGAAGGCTGTCATGCCAATTGTGTTGGTTTCTAGAGATAGGGAAAGTGCAATCTCAGAAAACAATGATTGTTCTGTAACGGATTCGTTGTCTTGTTTGAAATATTAATTTGCTGATATGTTTGCTTTATATCCTACTCGGTTTAGACGTCAAGTACCAGAAATGAATAAATAGGTGTCATACCCAGAAAAACGAATTAGTAAAAAGAAAAATAAAATAGTGCATCATTGGCCTCATCAAAGACTGATTCATGTATTTTGCCTAGGCCTACAGCAAAAGCAAATGCAAATCTAATTTTAGAAACCCCGAAGCCAAAGGCAACCTCATCACCTAAGGTTTCAAAGCTAGATGGATCCAAATACAATGGATTCTAAAAGGATCTGCATCTGGACCACACAAAAGTGCAACATGTGTTCCTAAAACTGTGAATGTGACATATGCATCTGGAACACCTAACCAAAATGGACCCATCCTAAAATATGTACCCAAAGTTGTGTGATTTAATGCAGATGGTTCTTGGTTACTTCAGATCAAGACCCGCAATTCAATGAAATGGCTACTAGTTAACTCAGACTAGGACCCCTTCTTTCGTGAATCATTTTATGTGCAATCTTGTACAATAAATTGATATGTTTGGCTCTTGTGCACACAGTTCAGGACTGTTCTTAATCCAACATGTTTTTTCTGAACAGTTTGGTTCAGAAGACGGTTTGCAGGTCACTTTTATAAGCCATGGATTTATTTCCTATGCCTAAAAGTCATCATCGTAATGAAATTTACATTACAGGCAAAATCCATTTGGTATATGGATTTGTGCTGCTCCAAGCACATGACTGGGAGAAAAGAGTTGCTATTAAATATCGTAGAACAATACTGTGTAATAGTTAGGTTTCGGAATGACAACCACGCTCAAATCAAGGGATGCAATGATTTTGTTCTGAACAATCTGGTCATCAAGGACGTTGACTATGTCGATGGATTATCTCATAATCTATTTAGCACATGACAACTCTGTGATAAAGTGTTATAAGTAACGTTTAGGGCTAAGAATTGCAGTGTCAAGAGCAGTGATGGAAATGAAATATTAATTGGTTCCCGCAACTCAAACCTTTACACCATAGATGTTGTCAAGCTTATGGTCAATGATAGTATCTGCCTATTATCCAAAGCCTCTTCACAGGACTCATGGTTATGGCATCGGAGGCTATTCCACTTGAACTTCGGAAACCTGAACAAGATGGTCTCAAAATAATTGGTTAAGGGTCTCCCAGAGCTTCGTTATGAAAAGGATCACCTGTGTGGAGCGTGTGAGAAAGGAAAGATGAAGTGATCATCTCATAATCCAAAGCCCAAACCATCATTGAAAAGAGTTCTGGAGTTACTGCATATGGATTTATGTGATCCTATGCGAACGCAAGGCATAAACGGGAAGCGATATGTGCTGGTTATCGTTGACGACTACTCACGATATACCTGGGTCAAGTTCTTGCGATCCAAGTGAAACGTCCTCATGTATTAATGATATAATTGGAATCACAAGGATCAACACACAACCCAATGATTAACATGATAATTAAATTTGATGACTTAATTCAGATTTAAGCAGTTCCACAATAAAGCAAGAAATGTATTTGACTACAGTGATCAAATCTAACTATTACGACATCATAAATTGATTTAAAGTCATGAAATCCCAGCCCTAAAGTTATATCGTTCATGTACCAAAGTTGCTTCTAGGACACCGAGATATTAAATCAATTGCCTAAGAGGAAGGTCCAGCTACACCATTGCCTTTGCCTGAAAATATTGAGAGTCAACGGTAAGCAAATTGCTTAGTGAGATAACAGATTATATATTCAACAAATATTTCTTTACAAACTGTTACGAAAACAGGCAGTGTAAGCCCCATAGTATGTGAAAACCATGCAGTGCAATCATGGGGTTGGCAGTTCAAAATGTTGATCGGGGATGTGCGGAACCTGACCAGGAGAGTGAGTGAGATGATCAGTCCCCGACAGTGGCCTGCTGTCAGCCCCAGTCCAGGTCGCATCAGATTGTGAAGTAATAAACATACAGTGTCGGCATGAATATATAGATGCACTTTCAATTGAAAGCTTGCTACATGTTTGTCACATGTCAAGTACGAGTGTGCATCATAAAAATGAATCATATATGAGTGCCAATTGATGTATATTGAACAATGCGAACATGCCATTGAAATGTAAAATGTTAATGCAAAGACAATAAATGTTAGAATCATAATCTATTACTCACAGTGGTTTGTTCTTAGTGAAAATTGACTCAGAATCTGTGTGTGTTAGACAACACCACAAAGATCCTGCTATGTCAGTGTAATAGAGTATTGATGTCAGTATCTGCTTAAAACTTGATTCTGAATAATTATGTAAAATTGAACTGAAATTTGGACCACATCCGAATTTCGGATGGTCCGAGGTCCATCCTTAGTAGTTTATGTTTGTGACTTCATCCGAACTTCGGATGAACAGTTGATCCGAACTTCGGATAAACAGTTGATCCGAATTCGCATCTACACTTAGTGAATTTTCTAAGAATTTTCATCCGAGATTGTGAGTGGTACGAACTAGGTTGAGATCCGGACTTCGAATGAACAGTGTCCGAATTCGGATGGCCTGAATTTTGTTCATCAAGTCCGAGTTTATATTTAGATGTTTTTCTACTATTTTCAAGAATTTCATTTTGATCATTTATACATGTTTTGAGTCTGAAATTGCACATATAAACTTAAATGTACATTTTTAACAATTTATAACTTAGAACATCACTTGAATATACCAAAATCAGTCCACTTTCTTCATTTTTCATCAATGGTCGATGAACACACACACTAAAACACACACTAATTCCAAAGTCATACTTAGAAGTGGAATGTGAAACTGAAATTTGGTATATAACATTACTAATATTCAATTTTAACATATCCATAATAACCTACAACATGCATTAACATCTGGAATCACAACCCTATGATTCGGTTCACACCCAAAACCGAACCAATAACTCCAAAAATCGTACTATTTAACAAGTATTAGCTCAAATTGATGATTGTACTGAGTATAGTTCCTTGTTAGCAACTTGTATTCAAGTTTTGGCACTTTAATTTGATTTTCTTGGGTGTTCTTGATGAAACCCGTGGGTTTAGAGAGAGGAGAGAAAGTATGGTGAGAAGAGAGAGAAAATGATAAGTTAAAATGAAAGCTTTTCTCCTTTTTATTTGTCATTTTGTCACATTTGCACATTACACCCCTTAATTTTGTATTTTCATGACTTAAACCATTTAAGTCGATTTCTCATTGTTATGCTCGCTCAAAAGATAACAATGATAATTTCTCATTATCATTGCTATTTTTAAAATACTTCGATCTATTACTCTTTTGATGTCGGTTTCTTGTTGTTTGCTTGCTCAAAAGACGACCATGAGGATTTCTCCTCATTGTTTCTCATTTTTTTAAAATTGTGAATGAAACTGAAATAATAATTTCATTAATGCATCAAATTGAGTCTTAAATGGTTAATTACATGTACTTAAAAGTAGGGATGTTACAGCATGGGCTACACCACGCCTATACTTCGTCCGCGAAGTCATGCTGCGCTAAACAGACTTGGGTACTTAGTCTTCATGTCTTCTTCAGATTCCCAAGTGTGGTTAGCTCCCTTATGATGTTTCCACTTAACTAGCACCATCTTGATCTCTTTATTGTGGAGTTTCTTGACTTTTGTTTCCAGTATGCACTCTGGCTCATCAACGAACCTTAGCCGTTCGTCAACCTTAATTTCTGAATAGTCAGTCCATGGTTTCCTCTCAGGCACCATACTCTTTCTTAAGTAGCCCACATGAAAGACCGGATGTACTCCTGCTAATTCCTCTGGCAAGTCCAACTGATAGGACTGATTTCCAACCTTCTCAAGTATCCGAAAGGGTCCTACAAACCGAGGAGATAGCTTTCCTCATTTCACGAATCTTGTAACACCTTTCATTGGGGATACCTTAAATACATCCAATCATCCTTCTGAAACTCTATCGCTTTGTGACGGTGATCGTGGTAGTTCTTTTGTCGATCTTGCGCCGTTTTCATGTACTGACAAATGAGCTGGATCTTTTCATTTGTTTCTTGTAGAAGATCTGGCCCGGCGATAGGAGTTTCTTCTGTTTCCCTCCAACAGGTTGCAGTCCTACATTTCCTTCCGTACAGGAACCCAAACGATGCCATTTTGATGGTTGAATGGTAACTATTGTTGTAGGAGAATTCAGCCAATGGGAGGTGATCGTCCCAGTTACCACCCAAATCCATGACACAGGCTCTGAGCATGTCTTCCAAAGTTAGAATTGTCCTTTCACCCTGCCCATCAGACTGGGGTCTATAAGCAGTACTCATTGTGATACGAGTACCAAGACCGTTTGTAGAGCAGCCCAGAAGTTTGAAATGAATCTACTGTCTCGGTCAGAGACAATAGACTTAGGAACACCGTGCCTTATAAAAATTTCGTTCATGTAGATCTGGGCAAGACGATCCAAAGAATAGGTTTCTCGAATTGGAATGAAGTGAGCAGACTTTGTTAATCGGTCAACAATGACCTGTCACACCCTGCTACCCCGGTTGGCAGCGAGGCGTGACGAGTGCGGAAGCGTAACCATAATCATAACGAACTACCTCTATATGGATGTTTTCAAAATACATCGATTTAACTTTAAAATAAAGAAGGTTTTACAAACCAACATGAAATGTAAATAGTTCGCAAAATACAGAGATTTAAATACACAATTTAGATTATCAAGAATGATGCAAATAAATCTCTGAGTTTGAAAATGATGCGACTCCAAAATGAACGGAAGCCTTGGAATGCTTCCGATGAATGCGCATGTCTTAATCACCTGAAAATACATGCTAAAATACCTCAAAAAATTGTTGGTGAGCTCATAGGTTTACGCAAAAAGACCAATTGTATGGACATTATCAGATGAGTTGAATTTATAAAGCATAAATTCCATGTATGTATTACATAAACCATCATGCAACCGAAGCTTAACTAAATGAGTTTTCCCTGTGCAGTATTCCCAACTGTAATACCGTGTGTTAAATATATATCCATTCCACTGTTAGCCGGTTAAGACTAACCCGAATGGGGTAAATGACTCCCGATAGATCAATCCACAATATATTTGCGCTTACAATAAATGTAATTAACGGTTCGTGATATTAGGGCTGATGGATCCACATGTGCAATACATATAAGAAATAAATAGGTTTGATGTCCATATGAAAATAGTGCATGTATTTCCACCCCAATAGATAGTGAAAATAGGGGCTATGAAGACTCACCGTGTGTTGATGGCAAAATGAGCGTAAAAAGCGACGGTTTTGCGTTGTTGATGAGTGATGACACCGGACGCGTTTAACTGAATATGATAATATGTATGTATAAAGGTTTTTATGTTTTAA
Organism: Centrapalus pauciflorus; assembly: GCA_020465985.1. Taxonomy (NCBI): domain Eukaryota; kingdom Viridiplantae; phylum Streptophyta; class Magnoliopsida; order Asterales; family Asteraceae; genus Centrapalus; species Centrapalus pauciflorus. The sequence goes on along the minus strand of JAANYP010007838.1, from coordinate 5,354 downwards.
ATCACCCAACTTTACAAATTTATGATTAAAACCCACTTAAAACATCGAGTTTATATATATATATATATATATATATATATATATATATATATATATATATATATATATATATATATATATATATATATATATATATATATAGTTTCTTGCTTTTTAAAGGTTTTTCGGCCTACTTTGTGGCTGTTTTTGACCAAGCTCCAAAACGATTTGGGCTTTGGTTTTCATAGACATAAAACTACTATATACAAATAGTTTTTAAAGTTAAGTACAACCATTTTTCAAGGTGTTGAGGTTGGGGAAAAAAACTCGTCAAAAACCCTATGTTCGCCATTCTTGAGCTGTCAAACTTTCGGATTCCCAAATAATATCTATGGGTTCTAAACTCCATATTAAATTATGAAAAACCTCCATATTTTTAGTTAAGACATAGATCTAACTTTTGAGACAAGAATCAACTCATTTCGTTAAGTATGAATTAGTTATGATTTTTCAAAGTCGACGTAATATTTCTGCCGAAAATTCAGAATTCATAAACTTGAAACAACTTGTGATTCTTGTTGTTTATTCAAAAACCACATGTATAAACGGCTATAAAACACATTTATATAACTTGTTTTCATATTATTTATTCTTACATTATGTGTTTATATATTTATAAACACATTTGAAGAAAACAAACTTAAAACAAAACTAGTGATTTATAAACTTGAGTTTTTATGAAACTTGTTGTTGTTGGTGATTATATACATTATGAAAGACTTGTATGAACATAAATATAAGAGGTTATAAGTTAGTATTTACTTACTTTGAGGTATTTGAATAATGCAAATGAGTAGAAGTTGAAATTCTTGAAAGATTGCACCAAAAAGACTCTTAAAACACTTCAAGAACAAAAAGTTGCATCTTTGATGTTGTTGCTCCTTCTTTGGCCGATTTTTAGGGAGGGTTTGAGAGAGTTTTTGGTGTTTTCAAGGTGTGAATGAAATGAGGAAATGAGTCCTCTATTTATAGAAGAGGATTTGGTCTTGCAAATGATGAAAGAAAAAGTGATGTTTAATACTTTACCAACATGTTGGAAAAATAGAAAAAGTGTTGAATTCTTTTCAATATTTATAATGAAAGTCAAAGGGGACACAAAAGTGTGTTCCCCTTTGGTGTGTGGCCGGCCATGAGGCACCAAAAATGGTGGATTTTTGGTTTTATTTCATGTATAAAAGTATTTCAATGTATTTCTTGTGTATTTTCCTTTTTATGTAATTTATAAATACTTGTGAAAACACTAGTTTTGTGTAATTGTTTTTGTCTTGCATAATTAAGATTATGTAAGTTTGTTAATGCATGATTAGTGTTACTAATCTTAACTTAATTATGTACTTAGTTGAATTAATCCATCATATCCCAAATCGATCGGATTAATTAATTTGTCGATTCATCGCACTGATGAAATTGTTTCTAATTGAATTGAATTTCCTTATGAACTTTGTTAATCACTTTGATTAATTGTTAATAACCCTTGAATAGGTTATAATTTATTAATAAACACTGATTAGGTCATAGTTGCTAACGTGGTTTTGTGTCGGATGTTACAGTCTCCACTTGTTAGGGGATATTCGTCCCGAAATTTTATCTTGTTTCCTCAGGGGTATTGTTACTTAAAAAGTAGGTGAGGGTATCTTTGCTTAAACTGGCCTTTGCATGCCTAAGGGAATTCTAGTCCATTTCTAGAATTCCATCTGACCTTATGGATGGGTATACGAATGTGCTTCAATCCTTTGACCTTATGGTCCATGATTTCTACCGGCTCTTTGATTAAGCGAAGTTTATCTGTTAGTTGAATCCCTTCCAAGGGGGTAACAAGTGTTTCATCTAACAAACACTTTTTCCGATTCAATACGTGGAAGGTATTGTGCACGCTGCTAAGCTCTGGTGGTAGCTCTAAACGATAAGCTACTAGTCCATTTCTCCTTAAGACTTTGAATTGTCTAATGTAACGAGGGTTCAGTTTCCCTTATTTCCCAAATCCTACCACGCCCTTCCATGGCGAGACTTTCATCAGTACCCTTTCTCCTAAATGGAACTCAAGGCATTTTCTCCGTACGTCTGCATAGCTTTTCTGACGATCGTGGGCAACTTTTAGTCGGTTCCGTATTCGTACTATCTTTTTGGTGGTCTCAAGTATGATTTCTAGGCCAATGACTTGACTATCCCTGACTTTGGCCCAGCAAAGGGGTGATCGACACTTTTGTCCGTACAGTGCCTCAAACGGAGCAGCTTTAATGCTCAAGTGATAGCTATTGTTGTACGATAATTCCACTAAGATAATTGAGTATCCCAATACTTCCCAGAATCCATTACACAGGCTCTTAACATACGTTCTAGGGTTTGAATCGTTCTTTCATTAGGACCATCGGTCTGAGGGTGATATGTGGTACTCATGTCCAAGTTTGTACCCAAAGCTTGCTGTAATCGATTGCCAAAAATCTAGATGTAAATCTGCTATCCGTATCTGAAATGATTGAAATAGGCACTCCGTGTCCGGAGATGACTTCCTTGAGGTACGTTTGTACTAGCTTATTCATCCTGTTGTTCTCCTTGATTGGTAGGAATGCGTGGATTTTGTTAGGCGGTCGACTATTACCCAAATGGGTTCTGATGGTTTATCTTAACTTTGGAGCATGTTAGGAATTAGCTGACATATGTGGCAATGTCAGCCTTCATGTTAGGCCACCAGTATAGCTCCTTGAGGTCATGATACATTTTATCGGATCTGGGGTGGACGACATATCTTGATTTGTGTCCTTTATCCATGACCAGCTTTCTCACTCCACCAAAGCTTGGTAACTTGTTTTTATGAAGTATCGATTCCCATTAGTCGTTATCCCAAACTATTTATCCATTCTGTGCAGGGCTTCATTTTTTCATATTTTCCTCCTTAACAGCTTCTACTTGTGCATCGTGAACTAAGGAAGGAAGGTTTGGTTGAATTGTCATAACTAGGGCTCGTACTCTTAACGGCTTAGCTCGTTTCTTTCAGCTCTGCAACCACATTAGCTTTCCCCGGGTGATAACAAATTTCATAGTTGTAATCACTTAATTGCTCCATCCAACGACGCTACCTCATATTCAACACTTTCTGATTCAAGATGTGTTGGAGGCTCTTATTTATGGTCTGTGAATACAGTACACTTCGTACCATACAACTAATGTCTCCAAGTCTTTAAGGATAAAGACTACCGCTCCTAAATCTAAATCATGTGTTGTGTAATTCACCTCGTGAACCTTAAGCTTTCATGAAGTATAAGCTATGACCTTGTCTTTCTACATCAGCCCATTGTGTGAGGCGTCATAGTAATTTATAAATTTCTCGCTTCTCACGGGTAAGGACAAAATAGGCACGCTGCACAGTTTGTGCTTTAATAAATGAAATGATGTCTCCTGATCCTCGTCCCAATCATACTTAATGTCATTTAGAGATCCGGTGATCTTTGAGAAACTTTTGGTAATTGCCTATAATAAGCGGCAAGTCTTAAGGACTGACGAATCTCTATGAGGGTTCTAGGAGTTTACCAAAACCTGATAGCCTCAATCCCTTTGCGGGGTCGACTTGGATTCCTTTACTATTGTTCACGTGACCGAGGGATTTCACCTCTCTTAACCAATAGTCAAACTTAGAAAAGCTTGGCATATAGTTTTTCTTTCTCCAACAACTCCAGAATCTGCCTTAAATGTTGCTGTGCTCCTCCTTGTTAAGTGAGTAGACTAAGATGTCACTTACGAAGACAAATATGAATTTGTCTGAATAAGCTTTGCACACCCGATTCATGAGGTCCATGAATACTGTTGGGGAATTGGTTAATCCAAATGGCGTTATTAGAAATTTATGATGACCGTAACGGGATCTAAAGGTTGTCTTCGGAATATGTTCCTTGTGGACTCTAACCTGATGATATTCAGACCTCAGGTTGATCTTCGAATAGAAGCTTGATCCTAGGAGTTGGTTAAACAAGTCATCAATACTTGGGAGTGGATACCGGTTCTTTATGATTAGCCTATTTAGCTCCCGGTAATCGATGTGCATTCTGAAGGTTCCATCCTTCTTCTTTATGAACAAAACTGGAGATCCCCAAAGTGAGGAACTCGGTTTGATAAACCCTTTATCCAAGAGCTGCTGCAGCTGGTTGGACGATTGTTGATGGGGTTAATCGGTATGGTGCTCGAGCCACTGGTGCAGCACCTGACACTAGGTCGATTTTGAATTCGACTTGCGTCGATGGTAAGAGCCTAGGTATGTGTTCTGGAAAAACTTTGGGGTAATCACAAATAATAGGAATATCTTCGAGTCGCTTCTCCTTCGGCTCCTTCTCTGTCAACACTTCAGGGTCCTAATGCTGGAGATGATGCTTACTTTGGTGTTTCTTGTTTTGCCTTGGACAGTAAGGACCTTCTTATTGGTTAAGGGTATGTGAGCCGCTTCTTGTTGCACACTATTTCCGCATGGTTTTTCGATAACCAATCCATGCCTATAACCACGAAAAAACACCCCAATTTGACAGACAACAAGTCTATTTCAAATAGTTGACCTACTAATATTAAGGAGCACCCTTGAATTACTTTTTTTGTCTTAAGTGTCTTACCGTCATAAACCTCAATAGCTTAAATGGCACTTACTGGCGTAAGAATAACATTTATCTGCTCACTAAACTTAGTGGATATAAAGCTCCTATCTGCACAGTATCAAATAATATGAATGCATATGTGGTATCTAATGGGGTAAGAGGATAAGTCTATGGGTTTGAAATTTCTTAGGCAGATTGTCACAGCTACATATCATCATACACAGATTTATAAATAACTTAATTCTTCGTTAAAGTCCTTGATACCTAATCTTTATACATGATATGGTCAGGATTTTCTAATAAATTTCAACCCTTACATACCTAAAGATACATCAGATAGTAAAACCTAGAGAAATACTATAAAATGGTAGAAGGGCACTAAGTATGAGATGCCTCCCGGGTTTCACCGTACTCCATGGCATTGAGTCGATGGGTTAGCTCTGCATTACGGGATTCACGCTCTACTAAGTGCTGTCACAATTCGTCGATTCCATCTTGTTGGATCGCCTAGGTATTCTGGTTGGTCCAATGTATGTTGGTGTTTTGCATTGCCTCCTGCTTAATATTTGTAGATATCTCACCGACCTCCTGGTGGATTTGTCGACATTGGAGGTCTTGTCTGGCGGCCCTTGCCACCAACAGAGGCACCATTCATTGCGTAGGTTCCTGGGTAAGTGTCGGCACTTGAGAAGAAAATGGTGTTCTTAATTGGCTTGGGATCCCTTCCTTGTTTCCCAC
>JAANYP010007837.1:0-64026 GCA_020465985.1 Centrapalus pauciflorus | reverse complement strand
GGATAAATCTTCTTTCAAATTACTTATCTCAACAATTGAAGCTGCTGTGTCAAGATCCCCTCCAAGATAGGCTTGGATTTGTGCATGAATCTGTTGACTTATACAATGGCTGACTTTTTGTGCAGATTGGCACCAAGAGTCAACTATCTTTTGAAGCTTGGCATGCTTTATATCTGTTTCTCTCTTTTCTTCCAGTAAAATGGAGTTGACGTGTTTTAATTCATCAAGCTCAGTTTCCAACTTATGGAAACTGTCCAGTTTACTGGATTTAGTTTTAAGATCAGCTTTAAGCTTAGAGATTTCAGATAATAAAACATCATGCTTCTCAACAGCAGCTTTGAGATCAACAAGCATATATTCAAACATTTTAACTTTTTCTTCAGAACTGTAAGCCACAAAATTTGTACCTTATACATCATTGTAGGATTCCAGTTCTCTAAGCTGCTGAAGACTTCAGCTTCAGCCATATCCTGTTTGAAACTGCTTGTTGATGGGACATCAGTGTTGGCCATCAGACATTGATTATCTTCTTCATCAGATGATGAATCAGATTCCTCCCACTCACATGTCTCTGCCATGAGTCCCTTTTGGCGATTGGAAGACACAGAGTTTTCCAATTTCCTCAGCTTAGCCATGGCCATAAGGTACTTAACCCTATAGCCATCATCCTTGTTAGTCTTGTTGGGTTTGGATGACTGACCAACAGCTTTTGACACAAAGTCAGCAGCTATGTGACCAGTTTTGCCACACTTGAAGCACTCAGCTTTGGATTTGTCAAATGCCTTCTTTTTGCCAGCACTTGAACCTCCTTGCAGCATATTTCTTCCAAACCTTTTCTTGTTGAACCTTTTGACAAGCATGGCTATCATTTGCTCATTATCTTGTTCAGCAAGATCTGCAGCATCTTCTTCATCTGACACCTCCTCCTTTTCATCATCCTGTTGATCAGGTTGAATGAACACATCACTCACCTGATTTACAGGCTGTCTCACACTAGCCACAAAGGCTGCACCTCTTCTGGACATTTCCAAGGCATTTCTCTTTTGTTGCCTTGACTGTTCATCATTCAGTAAGGATCCATACAGATTGACTAGATCCATACTTCTGATAGTACCTGAGTTCCTTAGGATTGTTGAGAAGTAGTTCCACTCTTCAGGTAAAATGTCCAGAAATTTGTTCACCAGGGTAAGACTGTCCTTGGTGATCCCAACAGCTTTGAGATCATTCACTAGAGCAGTGAACCTGGTGTAGGTTTCAGTGAGAGTCTCCTTTGGTTTAGTAAAGAAGAGTTCATACTGTCTAACAAGATTGTTGATCCTGTTGTCCAGTGTGATTGTGGGTCCATCATAGACGGTACACAAAGTATCCCACATCTCCTTTGCTGTCTTCATTTTCTCCACCTGCTTGAACACATCATCAGGGAGAGAAATGACCAGGTTGTTTCTGGCCTTTGCATCCAGAGCCACCAATCTCTTGTCTTCATCAGACCATTGAGCTTTAGCTTTCTCAAAGGTCCTGATTTCAGGGGCAGCTCCTTCAACCGCTGGAGTTATAGTAGTAAGAGAGGTTCGCACATAGGGACCCTCCATCACTATCTCTGGCAGTTGTACATCCAGATTCTCTAAGTAGAGCATCATTCTGCACTTCCAACCAGAGAAGTTTTGATGATTAAATTTTGGAGGCTTGCCCATAGAGCCATTGTCATAGTAAGAAGAATTTGCAGCACTGTTGTCCATGGAAACTTGGGAGAATGAGAGATCTAGAATGACACACACTCTAAACCGCTCTGATACCAAATGTAGGTCCCGAGAGGTTCCCAAAGTATATAGTTATAAGCTGTAGAGGGGGGGTGAATACAGTAATTTAAAAACTACACACTCTTTTCTCAATGTTTGTATGTATTATCAACAATTTGTTAATTACAAACAAGCTTGAATGCGGAAGAGTTCAAGCTGAGATGACAGATACAACAGTATGCTTACTAGTCTAAGACAGACTCGAACTAGTATACAATGAATACACTCACTAAGAAGCACTCACTGTGTTTTCAAGACTTAAGGAACAGCTTAGGTAAAACAGCTTAGACACACAGATGCTGGTTTACAGAAGACTTGCATGCATGAAGATCACACTTGCACGTTCACTCTTGGTTTTAAGCACTTAGCTTTCTTCACTTTTCTTTCTGACCTTAGAAGCTTCCTTTTATACTCACTTAGAGGATCTCAGAGAAACATCTTCATTGGACATAATGAAAAGGAAAAGTCTTGTTGAAAAGACAACATAACCTTTTCTGCACTTTTCTGAAAAGCAGACTTGTCTTCACATGTGCAGAACTTTTGTCTTTTTACTTTGTCTACTGTTGCATTGCCTTTAACTAATTTAGGAATGTCAACTTTGCGTCTTTCTTCCCTGTAAAGGCCTATTTTGATATACGAAAAAGGTCTGTCACCCTTTTTCAAATATCCTTTTGTCTTCATGTTACAGAACAGCGTGGGCAGGCTGAGCAGTTCTGTTTTCCACTTTGTCTTCGACTTTGTAAACTGATCTTGTAGTCAAAAACAATACATGATGACTTGGAAACAAATTCCATAAAGTGTTTAGCCTGTTCACAAAGAATAGGTTCTGTTCACAAAGAACAGAATACTTTAAAAATGCCCAAGCTGCTCAACAGTGTAGAGCAGCGTAGACAGTTTATGTCCATCCTGTTCAGCAGACAGAGCAGCTTGGACAAACTGTCTTAGTTGCAACACATGCAACATATAGAACAGCTTTAGACTGATATTGCAAATCATTTTCAGGTTTCAATAAGGCATATAACAGACCTTAAATTCAACCTTCAAATGCATCAACAGGTTTGATTATAAAATCTCCCCCTTAGATGTAGAACAGGTTTGACTGAGGCCTTTTTGTGCCTAACATACACTGCTCAAGTTTCTCAGAACAGCTTAGACAGAACAGGTTATTCATGTTCTGTACTTAGTCATTTGTCTAAAAAACTTGAACAGTTTGAGCATACAACAGGCTGAACAAAATCAGTTTATTCGTCCAGCCTGCTCTGATGGTTCAATCCTCAACCTGTCCATTCCTTCACGCTGTCTTACAAGTTTTTCTCTTGTAACCTGTTCTCCTATTGAACACAACCTGCTCTTACAAAGGAGAGCAGGCTGGAGGAACAGCTTGAAAAATGAACAGCTTGAAGATTGAACAGCTTGTGATGACTTTGCCATCACAGGGTTGACCAACAGCTTAGACCAAAAATTTTTAATTACCTTTCTTCAAGATTAACTTACTTAATTAATATTTTATTTAACTTAATTACTGCGGATAATGTGGATTACGTGTGTAAGTGATTAAAAAGAAATCAAGTGTTCTGACAAACGGTCTGACATGGACAACCGTTCCGTTTTCCGTTAACGACTTTTTCAAATCAAACCGCCCAAAATCTTCTCTCACATACACACTCACATTCAAATCCTATAAATACCAAACTACTGTTTCATTTTCTTCGTCATTTCCAGAAATCCTCAAGAACCCTAAAAATTGACTAAGTGTCTTTTGCTTCTTCAAACTTCAAAACTTTCCAAATGGCTCACAACCCTAATCCCTTTCTCCCAGTGTTCGTTGGTGATGATGTTGTCAAACACTCATCAGTCACCACAATGCTGACCATCAAACCCACAAACTACGTAGCAAACCTCACTATTCCCAAAAACTATGTGGGAAAAGGCTACGATCAAATGGTGGAGTTTCTGCAAGTTCATCCGTTGAACTATGCCATGACTGCAACTCCTGGTGTCCTGTACCAGGAGATGGTGTATGAATTCTGGTACACATGTTCCTACAATCCCAACACTAAGGTCATCAAAGGAACTATTCTTAATGGGACTCAAACCATTGAGATAACTGTTGATCTTCTGAGGGAGGTTCTTCATCTGCCCGTTGCTGAGTCATATGATCTGCCCCAGCCTGAGAACGAGCAAATGGGAAATCTGCTACGCTTCTGTGGTGTAGCAGAACCCAAGATTGGAGCAACATTGTACAGGAAGGATTTGTCTCCTACCTACAGCTTTCTGTTTGCTTCGGTAATGATGAGCTTCAGCAGCAAAATTGGTTCATTTGACCAACTAAGTAGAGATGAAGTCCCAATAGTCCTACAGCTATTGGATGGGACTACTCTTGACATGGCTAAGTGGATCTTTTTGAACCTGAGAAACCTGGTGCAGCAAGAGCCAAGACCAGCTGTTGTCCGTTATCCCAGGTTTCTGATCCTTATTTTCAGCCATGTTTGTGGTGAGCAACTATACAACTCCCAGCCCTTACTTAAGTCTGCTGCATTCCCTGTCATAGGGAATAGAATTTTCCATACTCCTGTACTTCAAAATGAGCCTCCTCTATCAACACCAATGAGGAGGTTGTTAGGTTTGGTGGAAGGACCCTCTGATGTGAGGGTGGATCCAGAAGTTGCTGCTCCCGCCAGAAAATCCAAAGCCAGGTCCAAACTTGTTAAGAGGACCCTGGCAACTGCTGAAGCTGGGCCTGTGAAAAAGAAGGCCAAAACAGCTCAGACTAAGTCTGCTTCTTTAGCCTCTGTGGCTGAGGAGGAGCAGACTCCTCACCCTGGTTCATTTGTTGAGCCTGAAGCCTTAGTGGCTGGTGCCTCTGTGGCACAAGAGACCATGGAACAGGTCAGCCCCACTGTTCCTGACCCAGTCTCACACCCTGTCCAAACCGATCCTCTCTCCTCTCCACAATCACCCACTTCATCCAATCACTACCAACGCAAATCCCTATCCAAAAAGAAACCAGCCCAAAGAACCACCTCCTCTGTTCCCTCTCAACAGGGTTCAGTTGAAAAAGAAGCAACCCCTGCTGCCTCTCCTATTTTGGGAGAAGGTTCAGCTCATTTGGAGCCTGCTTCACTCCAATCTGAGTCTACCCAGAGTCAGCCTAGACCCTCTGGTTCCTCTCAAAAGGAACCAGTTGTACAAATGGAGATACCCACATCAACTATCCCAGCCTCCCAACAGGCTGAGGATATTGAAAGACAGGAGTCCTCTCCACTCCATACTGTGTCCACACTGTCCCCCACTAAAATCTCCTCACACCCTGAGTCTGCACGAGGTGCCCACGTTGTTGGTATAGACCAATCAGCAGCTCAGCCTCAAACTTCTGCTCCCCATGATGTAGCTGTTCTACACCAAACAGCTGCTGAGGGACCAACATCCACAGCTGATGAACCTCAGGGATCACACCATCCCTCTGGTGAGGCTGTTCCCTCCATGCAAATTTCATCAGCAGGTTTCACCACTGCTGATTTTGAAATGCATATCCCATCTCCCAATGATGAGGTGCCTTTAAACCAAGGCACTGCAGAGGGAACCACCACTGGCCTTCATGAGGATGTTGCAGCACAAGCAGCATCTGAAAGGCCCTCAACATCAACCCCCTCTCCTGGTGATGCAGCTACAGCCGCTGCTGAAGGACAATTTGACCCCTCCACCCTGAGCCATCTCACTTTTGCCCAGGCTATGGAGCTTCTTTCAAAAGTTTCTCTTCCATCTCCTTCTCATCCTCAAACACCAGCCTCATCATCATCTTCTCCATCTACCCACTCAAAACAATCTACCCATACCCCTCCATCTCCTAAAGACCTGCCTTTGAAGGATCAGCTTTCATTGCTGACCAACAAAGTTAGTTCTATATAATCCTCTATGTCTTCTCTCCCCTCTATCATACCTGACTCTGTGTCTGCACAGCTTCAGGGGTTGTTTGCTTCGTTCAAAGCCTCTTTCCCTCTCACTTCCCAACCTGATCACTCTCCACAGCTGGTAGCACTCACTGCTCAGCTGCAACAAGTGTCCACATCCCTCTCCTCTATTCTTTCCATGCAACAGGATTCTGTATCCTCCATGACAGCCATTTCTCAACAGCTGTCATCTCTTATTACTTCTTGCACTTCTACTCTTCCTGCCACTCTGGCTAGCTTACAAAATCTCATTGGTTCCCTTTCAAATTCTGTGTCATCAGACCTTGCAGATGTGCAAGATTCTCTAGAACTTCATCTTGCTCAGCTGCAAACTCTGCTGTTCACAGCATCTGATAGGGAAAATATTGTAAAGCTAACCTCCCTTGCTGATTCCCACTCCTCTTCTCTTAAGACCTGTCTTTCCCAGCTTACAGAGGTAAAGGATAACTTGGCTTTCTTAGTGACTAGCCTTGTTGGTCCTAAACCTTCTGTTAAACCTGCTAGCAAGCCTGCTGACTTTGTGTCTTCAGGCAGACCAGGTGTTGAAGTCGCTGCTTCATTTCCTTCAAAGGGGGAGAAGTCATCTGCCTCGAAGACTAAGTCTAAGGGGGAGAAAACTTCTTCTCCTAAGGAGATACCAGTATCTGCAACCCAAACTGGTCAGCCAGTAATTTTTGAAACAGGTACAGCTGAAGGTGCCTCTCAAGCTGCTCTGCCTACTCAGGCTGTCTCTCCAAAACCCTGCTCAGTCTAAGGGGGAGGAATTCATCTCTGAGGACAGGCCCAGCAGTAAAAGAAGGCATCTAATTTTAACAGAAGAAGAAGAAGAAGAAGAGGAAATTCCTGAGGTTGCTATAACTACAGCAGCAGCCAAAGGAAAAGAAAAAGCAGATGTTGATCCCATGCAGCAAAAACAAGCAGAAATTCAATTTCACAAGGCCAGGGCTAAAGAGATGGGTCTTCCTATGCACAAGTACTTTGAGTTTAGAGAAGAACAGCTTCAAGCCCTGGAGGAAATGAGAAAAGAAGAAGAATCTGCTAAAACTGCCAAATCTTTTGCACTCCAAGAAGTAAAGAAAATTAAAATGTCTACCCTGGAGGTGCAAAAGAAAATAATGGAAGCTGCTAGAAAATCTGCAGGGGAGAAGGAAAAGGAAGTAGAAAAAGGTACTCAGGTCTCTGTGACTAAATCTACAGTGCCCCATGCAAGAGCTCAATATCACTTTGACAACTTGGCAAAGAAAAAGTTTCATGATGTTGCTGAGAGAAGGCTAGCCAAGGAAGCAATTGTCAAAGCTGTCCCTGTATCAAGGAAAGGCAGTCAGTGGAAGCTAAAAATAACAAGGATGGGTGCAACAGGCCCAGAATTGGAAACTTATGACCACACTGATGTAGCCCAGATGGGGTACAGGGAATGGATTGAGCTGGCAGTTGCCCTGAGTGAATCAAGGTCAGAAACGGCTAAGGAAATCAGGGCATATGTCAAGAGATTGATGGAAAGAGTAAAGGACCTCGGCCTGATATCTAAAGAAGTAAGTGAAGGTGTCTTTGTGACACATCCTAAAATAAAGGCCAGGAGAACTAAGAAGGACACAGAGCTGGAAGAACTCCTTATAATAATTGAACAAGGAGATTATGCTGTGGAAATTAAAGGAGTTGACCACAGTCTGCCTGAAGGAGTAGAATTTCAAGATGCAAAATAATTGAAGAGCCTGAGTTAGGGGCATTTTTTGTAGATCCCCTGTCTCAAAAGAAATGTTTTCAAAGAGCTTCAGACCTACATAAAGTTGGTCTTAAGCAGCTTGCAGCCTTCAGAATTGCCTCCTCCTTCAGACAGTCCAGCTTATGGAGAGCAGCCATCTGGGATGAGCTGAAAGGATTTTACAACAGAGGTGAGCTTCAAGATTCTAACTTCATGTTTCTCAGAGTTGAAATTGAAGAAATGGAAGAAACGAGGGAAGAACTTGAAAGAAGATTCAAACAAGGAATGCCATCTGCAGTCCAGTGAAGTCCACCTACGATATGGGAAGGTGAAGAATGGTAGCTGTCCATCAGTTGGACAGGCTTACCATTATTTGCTCCCAACTAAAACAGTCCAATGTACATCAGTTGTACTTTATTTACATTTGTTGTAATTTCAGTTTACATTAGTTGTAATATACATCAGTACATTAGTTGTACTTTTGTAAGAACATGTGTTGTTCTATTGTAATCAAAAATCAGTGTATATATAAACTGATCTTTTACTTTATGTTAATGTTGCAATTTTATTTCAACAAATGTATTGTAAGAATATATAATGATTTTTGACAAAACCAGCTTAGACTGGTTATTGCAAATAGTGGGAGATTGTTAGGCACGAAAAGGCCTCAGTCAAACCTGTTCTACATCTGAGGGGGAGATTTATAATCAAACCTGTTGATGCATTTGAAGGTTGATATTAAGGCCTGTTACATGCCTTATTGAAACCTGAAAATGATTTGCAATATCAGTCTAAAGCTGTTCTATGTGTTGCATGTGTTGCAACTAAGACAGTTTGTCCAAGCTGCTCTGTCTGTTGAACAGGCTGGACATAAACTGTCTACGCTGCTCTACACTGGTGAGCAGCTTGGGCACTTTTCAAGTGTTCTGATCTTTGTGAACAGAACCAGTTCTTTGTGAACAGGCTAAACACTTTATGGAATACGTTTCCAAGTCATCATGTATTGTTTTTGACTGCAAGATCAGTTTACAAAGTCGAAGACAAAGTGGAAATCAGAACTGCTCAACCTGCCCACGCTGTTCTGCAACATGAAGACAAAAGGATATTTGAAAAAGGGTGACAAACCTTTTTCTTATATCAAAATAGGCCTTTACAATGAAGAAAGACGCAAAGTTGACATTCCTAAATTAGTTAAAGGCAATGCAACAGTAGACAAAGTGAAAAGACAAAAGTTCTGCACATATGAAGACAAGTCTGCTTTTTTTTAGAAAAGTGTAGAAAAGTTATAATGTCTTTTCAAACAAGACTTCTCCTTTTTCATTCCGTCCAATGAAGAAGTTTCTCTTAGATCCTCTGAGTGAGTATAAAAGGAAGCTTCTAAGGTCAGAAAGATAAGCAAGCCAAATAAGCTAAGTGCTGAAACCAAGAGTGAACGTGCAAGTGTGTTTGTTCATGCATGCAAGTCTGATTGTGTAATACAGTTTCTTTGTGTCTAAGCTGTTCTACATAAGCTGTTCCTCTGAGTCTTGTAAACACAGTGAGTGCTTCTTAGTGAGTGTATTCATTGTTAACTAGTTTGAGTCTCTCTTAGACTAGTGAATATACTGTTGTATCTGTATCTCAGCTTGAACATTTCCGCATTCAAGCTTGTTTGTAATTAACAATTTGTTGATAATACATACAAACATTGAGAAAACTGTGTGTAGTTTTTAAATAGCTGTATTCACCCCCCTCTACAGCTTAAAGCTATATACTTCGGGAACCTCTCGGGACCTACCCGCTGTGTTACCATGACCAGTTGCCATTGTAGGTCCATTTGTTCTAAATTGTCTGGATCTACCTAATCGTAGTCGTCTTCCCACAGAGCTGGATCGTTGATTTTTCCATGAACGCAGTTGCCGTATGCTGCTACAAACGAAGCTAGGAGATTTAGATGCTCCTCAGCTGATTTAGCACTCATAGGCATCTTTGTAAGGCCTTGAGAGGTTGATTGTGAGTGTTGTGGTTTTTCTTCCGGTTTAGAAAACCCTAAGAACGCTCTACTACCAAATTCTTCAGCTTCAACTGGTATTGACTCTTCTCCATAATATAATGTTGTGGCCCCCGACTTTTGTTCACTAGAAGTTGATGTCTTTGATTTTGCCGAAGTACATTTTAGGATCCTGTACTTGTTCAAATTCCCTCTCCTTCTTCAGCAAGTTAAAGTTGTAGGCCCTTAAAGTTCCAATGACTTCTTCCAGAGTGAGAGTTTCAAACTTTTTTTCATCATGCTATATCAGTGCAGTGTACATCATCCACTTTGCTTGCAAAGCATCTAAAAGGTTCTCTATCTTTTCTGTTTCTTGATACTCAACATTGTGATTATCAAGTTCAGTCAACAGATGGTAGAACCTTGTGATGATGTCAACCAACGTTTCATTTTTCAACTCTTTGAAAATCGAAAAATGTTGCTTTAACAATTCTGTCCTCCCCTTTCTAACTCTAGGATTTCCCTCACATCTCTTCTCTAGAGCTTCCCAGAGCTCTTTAGAAGTTCTATGATATTTGAACGTGTCTAGAATCTCCAGAGGTAGTGCCATTCTAATTGAGGATTGGCGGGCCATCGTTGTGACCCACAGAAATAAATCCCACAAATCCTCGGGTTGTGGACCTCTCTTGCCATATAGAGAAGAATTTAGATTTTCTAGAACAGCGGGGTAAGGAGGAGGAACTGTGGTGTCCTGATCCTTAAAGACCTCCCCAACTTTGGGAGTTGGGATGTCTGCCTTAATTGGTTCCTTGAAAGTAACCTTCTTGAAACCTTCCTTCTTTTTTGGATCCACTATCTCTTCATACACGACCTCAGTGTCGGTGTCTTCTTCTTTCTCTTTCTCTTTTAGCATTTCGATCTTATTATCCACCTTTCTTCCACTTCTTAGGGTGGTCACCTTAGATACTTCATTCACTTCATACTTCTTTGTTAGGCACAAAAAGGCCTCAGTCAAACCTGTTCTACATCTTAGGGGGAGATTTATAATCAAACCTGTTGATGCATTTGAAGGTTGATATTAAGGCCTGTTACATGCCTTATTGAAACCTGAAAATGATTTGCAATATCAGTCTAAAGTTGTTCTATGTGTTGCATGTGTTGCAACTAAGACAGTTTGTCCAAGCTGCTCTGTCTGCTGAACAGGCTGGACATAAATCGTCTATGCTGCTCTACACTGGTGAGCAGCTTGGGCACTTTTCAAGTGTTCTGATCTTTGTGAACAGAACCTGTTCTTTGTGAACAGGCTAAACACTTTATTGAATACGTTTCCAAGTCATCATGTATTGTTTTTGACTGCAAGATCAGTTTACAAAGTCGAAGACAAAGTGGAAATCAGAACTGCTCAACCTGCCCACGCTGTTCTGCAACATGAAGACAAAAGGATATTTGAAAAAGGGTGACAGACCTTTTTCTTATATCAAAATAGGCCTTTACAACGAAGAAAGACGCAAAGTTGACATTCCTAAATTAGTTAAAGAAAATGCAACAGTAGACAAAGTGAAAAGATAAAAGTTCTGCACATATGAAGACAAGTCTGCTTTTTTTTAGAAAAGTGCAGAAAAGTTATATTGTCTTTTCAAACAAGACTTCTCCTTTTTCATTCCGTCCAATGAAGAAGTTTCTCTTAGATCCTCTGAGTGAGTATAAAAGGAAGCTTCTAAGGTCAGAAAGATAAGCAAGCCAAAAAAGCTAAGTGCTGAAACCAAGAGTGAACGTGCAAGTGTGTTTGTTCATGCATGCAAGTCTGATTGTGTAATACAGTTTCTTTGTGTCTAAGATGTTCTACATAAGCTGTTCCTCTGAGTCTTGTAAACACAGTGAGTGCTTCTTAGTGAGTGTATTCATTGTTAACTAGTTTGAGTCTGTCTTAGACTAGTGAATATATTGTTGTATCTGTATCTCAGCTTGAACATTTCCGCATTCAAGCTTGTTTGTAATTAACAATTTGTTGATAATACATACAAACATTGAGAAAACTGTGTGTAGTTTTTAAATAGCTGTATTCACCCCCCCTCTACAGCTTAAAGCTATATACTTTGGGAACCTCTCGGGACCTACCCGCTGTGTTACCATGACCAGTTGCCATTGTAGGTCCATTTGTTCTAAATCGTCTGGATCTACCTGATCGTAGTCCTCTTCCCACAGAGCTGGATCGTTGATTTTTCCATGAACGCAGTTTCCGTATGCTGCTACAAACGAAGCTAGGAGATTTAGATGCTCCTCAGCTGATTTAGCATTCATAGGCATCTTTGTAAGGCCTTGAGAGGTTGATTGTGAGTGTTGTGGTTTTTCTTCCGGTTTAGAAAACCCTAAGAACGCTCTACTACCAAATTCTTCAGCTTCAACTGGTATTGACTCTTCTCCATAATATAATGTTGTGGCCCCCGACTTTTGTTCACTAGAAGTTGATATCTTTGATTTTGCCGAAGTACATTTTAGGATCCTGTACTTGTTCAAATTCCCTCTCCTTCTTCTGCAAGTTAAAGTTGTAGGCCCTTAAAGTTCCAATGACTTCTTCCAGAGTGAGAGTTTCAAACTTTTTTTATCATGCTATATCAGTGCAGTGTACATCATCCACTTTGCTTGCAAAGCATCTAAAAGGTTCTCTATCTTTTCTGTTTCTTGATACTCAACATTGTGATTATCAAGTTCAGTCAACAAATGGTAGAACCTTGTGATGATGTCAACCAACGTTTCATTTTTCAACTCTTTGAAAATCGTAAAATGTTGCTTTAACAATTCTGTCCTCCCCTTTCTAACTCTAGGATTTCCCTCACATCTCTTCTCTAGAGCTTCCCAGAGCTCTTAGAAGTTCTATGATATTTGAACGTGTCTAGAATCTCCAGAGGTAGTGCCATTCTAATTGAGGATTGGCGGGCCATCGTTGTGACCCACAGAAATAAATCCCACAAATCCTCGGGTTGTGGACCTCTCTTGCCATATAGAGAAGAATTTAGATTTTCTAGAACAGCGGGGTAAGGAGGAGGAGCTGTGGTGTCCTGATCCTTAAAGACCTCCCCAACTTTGGGAGTTGGGATGTCTGCCTTAATTGGTTCCTTGAAAGTAACCTTCTTGAAACCTTCCTTCTTTTTTGGATCCACTATCTCTTCATACACGACCTCAGTGTCGGTGTCTTCTTCTTTCTCTTTCTCTTTTAGCATTTCGATCTTATTATCCACCTTTCTTCCACTTCTTAGGGTGGTCACCTTAGATACTTCATTCACTTCATACTTCTTCTTTTTACCATGTGCATGCGAAGGGTTTAGAACAGTGTTTCTCAATCAAAAACAGGTTCTCAATCAAAGGTCGAGAATGGATGTTAATCATTCACCTCCACAACAGGTTCTCAATCAAAAACCCAAGTCACCTGAAAGGAGAGATGGGTATTTGAAAGAGTTCAAGTTTGTGGATGAGGATGGTATTACCAAGTCATTCATGGCTTGGGTTCCCCGTTATAACTAACTTTTCTTGTTTAGTCTGCAGGAGTTAACTACAGGTCCTAATAACCAACGGTTTATGGATAGTGGTTGCTATCGACACATGACAGGGGTACAAAGGACGAAACAGCAGGCATGCTGATTGGGTCCTTCACTAGTACAAAATACGTCATTCGTCACGCTAAAAAACTGTGGCCATAGACCTTTGGCCACAGTTTTATTTTTCATCCAAATCGTGACCAAAGGTCGCATCACTTTTGGTACCTTCTGGCTACATTTAATATTCGTGACTAAATCATATGTAAAACTGTGGCCATAGCCTAAAACCGTGGCTATATGGTAACGATTTCTATATAGTTGTGGTCTCTATTTTTTAGTAACCGTGACCATAAAATACTTTTAGTCACAATTTCTTTTAACACCATGACAGTTGGATACATTTACACACACATAAATAATTATTCTGTGGCGTTAACATTCTTACAGACACGCATTAACAAATAAACCATGGCCACCTGGTATATTTAAAGACGCACAAATATTTAATCGTGACCATTAGATAAATTTATACACACATAATCAGCTAAACGGTAATTATTTGAGACATTTAAACACACCCCGTGAATGAAACCGTGACAATTGGTTATATTTTGACACACATAAAGTATTAAGTGTGACCATTGGTACATTTAGACATGCATAAACAATTAAACCGTGATCGTCGGGTACACTTAGACACACATAATTAAATAAAATGTGACCATTGGTTGCAATTGGACATACATAAATTATTAAACCGTGACAATTGGTACATTTTGACACACAAAAATAATTACACTGTGACCAAACCATTATTTTAGTCACATAATAATTCGTTGATTCATGACAATTGCTTACTTTTAGACACATAAAATAAACAATACTGTGACCATAAAGTATTTATAGTTACTTATTTCATCCTAATCGTGGCAATTGGTAACTTTTAGACACATGCAACAAAACAATCTGTGACCATTAAATACTTATTGTCACATTATATTTCTTTTAAAGTCACTATTGTTCCTTTTAGACACGTGTAAAAACTTAAACCGTGACAATAAGTTACTTACGGTCACATGTGTTTTCTTTTATCATGATTCTTGTTTACTTTTAGACACACATAACATTTATAATAGCGACCGTAAAATATTTATAGTGTCATGTTGTTTCGTAAACGGTGATCGTTGATTCCTTTTAGTCATACAAAATAAAATAAAGTGACCATAAAATACATATAGTCACATTCTTTTCCTTGCATTATTGCAATTAATAACATTTAGCAACCGATAATAAAATAAGCCGTGACCATAAACTACTTGTAGTCACAATATTTTTTCTTTTATTATGGTTAATGTTTAGTTTTTGACACACATAACACAATTAACCATGACCACAAAATACTCATATTAACAAGTTTTTTTTTAACTGTGACAATTGATAACCTTTAACCACACAAAACAAAATAAATTGTGACCATAAAATACTTAGAGTTACATTTTCGTTCTTTTATCATGGTTAATGTTTAGTTTCAGACACAATAATATATTAAATCGTGACGATAAAATACTTATAATCACATGTTTTTTTTTTAATTATGACCACTAAATATTTTTTGTTACACAAAATAAAATAAACCGTAACCTTAAAGTAGTAATATAAAATTCATACAGTGCTCAAAAAATGCAAAATCCATAGTTACCGAAAAACCAAACTTCTATATTTTATCCTTAAGAGCATTGCTTCTTGTTTGCTTTTTTATTCGCTCTACCGTTGTGTATTGTTTTTCCCTTTTCTTCGACTTTTGCATTTCTTTTTCTTGAGCTGCAGTTAGCGGTTCCTGTAACAACAAAATTATTTAAACATCAAAACAAATCTCTTTGGAGTTACTATGTAACACATACATCAAGACCAATATCATCAAGGTGAGCCGAGGCAATACTTGTACTACCAAGAAACACCTACTCGTTAATAAACATATTATCCAAATCTATTGAGTTTAAAATGATTAGCATCTCTAAATGAGTAGGCATGTATCACATTGGGTTTTATTGGTTAAAGCAAGCATGATAATAAATCATAATCACCTTGGGCATGTGCTTGGTTGATCATCTTCATTGCCATCAACCACCAACCCTCTACTCATCTACAAAGTACAATCAAGTCCCTGCACATCCAAACAGATAAAAAATTGCAATACAAAATAAGTTAAAAAATTTACACAACAATGAAAAAAACTGGAACTTTACCATGAAATATTTGTCAAACACAACATCAATTCAAAATAAATCAATATAATAACGGCATCAATTGAAGCAATTTACTTAAACTAGCTATTTATAATGATCGATCTTCTCGTCCCGATGATATTTCTATTCTAAACAGGTCCGAATGATAAATTATAATGTTTCGTGTATGCATGTTACATTACATAAAGTCCCAGACAAAATAAAATAAGGAGGCATGATGACTTCATGCATTATTGACTATTGATGCATGACTTTTGTTCACGTACACAATGACTATGTTATTTTTTCTTATAATATTCTAAAGGATGTATAAGTACTAATAGAAGACATTGATTTCCTTTAACAAATGGTCAGAAATAGGGGTGAGCGACGGGTACCATTTCCCGAACCCGAACCGGTACCGGTACCGACCGGTACCGAATTAATATATTCGGTTCGGTATTCGGTTTTTAAATTAGCTAAAATTCGGTATTCGGTACTTTCGGTTCGGTATTCGGTTCTTAAATTAGCTAAAATTCGCTGTTCGGAACCGAACCGGCACCATATAAAATCATACGGTTCGGTATTCGGTTCTTCCAAAACTAATAATTCGGTTTCGGTATTTTCGGGATCGGTACCGGTTCGGTTCGGTACGGTACCGAGCTCACCCCTAGTCAGAAAGGCTTGTTTAAGTCGTCAAAACACGATTAAGGGTACAGGTACTTTAATTCAGGCATGAAAATGGGGAATAACATGACTGCTGAAGGGGAGAGAACCACAATAGGTCAAATGTCACAACATGTTATTTAATATGAGATTTATATATGAAACTTTTAATTAAACCATCATAAGTATGTATGCTACAAGTTCTTAAACATATCCCAAAATTATTTATAACTATCCATGATTGCCAAAGGAATAGTTTCAGCCGTCCAATCGTGTGTATAATGACAACCAAATTTGATAAATGGGAACCACTATTTCTAGCCCTAACTTATTCTATAGACAAATCTATGATCGAAACTTGAAATCACAAAACATTAAACTTGAAATCACAAAACATACCTTGAGTGGGGAGCTGAGACATATATAGCAACAGATATAGGGAGAGCGCGCAACGAAGAGATCCTTGCAACCGAGAAAGAGAGTCACCGAGAGAGAGCGTAGCCGAGACGCAACCAAGAGAGAGTGCAGCGGAGACAGATAGCAACCGAGAGAGAGTGTGGCCGAGACAGAGCGCAGCAAAGAGAGAGCGCAACACACACACACACAGAGAGAGAGAGAGAGAGAGAGAGAGAGAGAGAGAGAGTGAGTGAGAGAGTGAGTAAACCTGCATATGAATAACGTTTAAGTGATTATTCTGATTTGAGATTGTTTCAAGTATTGGAGTAAAAGTAATTGTGATTATGGTTGTGAATTTTATCATTTAGGGACAAAATACTCAGATTTGGAAAACTTGTTATTGAGATACATGTTAATTTATCTACCTATTCTTCTGATTCAAATTGTTCAACTCTAGATAATAAGTTCCAAAATGAACATCCACAGCATAAGGTTATCTTAGGATAAATAGAAGTAGCCCTAATGCTAATCCTAATGAAAACAACCAACATTAAAATGAACACCTCAAATTCATAGCTAATTTTCTTAAAGCAGCAGCAATTGTGACATCAATATCTGTCGTGGATCAACTAACAGATCTGCAAAAACCTACAAATGGAAGCTCATAAGAAAATATTTAAATGGGACTTTTAGCTAACAGAAAAGTGAAAAAACTAAAATTTTAATATCAGAATACTCACCAAATC
Organism: Centrapalus pauciflorus; assembly: GCA_020465985.1. Taxonomy (NCBI): domain Eukaryota; kingdom Viridiplantae; phylum Streptophyta; class Magnoliopsida; order Asterales; family Asteraceae; genus Centrapalus; species Centrapalus pauciflorus. Next base: position 47,040 of record JAANYP010007837.1, on the reverse strand, counting down.
AAGTTGAGGCTTTCTATTCCCAAATCTCATAACTGTTCTTGACCCACCAAAAGTAATATCATTAATTGTTTTCTCTATGGAATTTCATCAAAAACTTGGTGGGCACAAACTCAACATCTTCACCAAAATCCAAAACCCGATCAATTTCTTTCAATAAATTCTTGAAATCCCCAACATAAACAAGATCCTCATATATACATTTATACCTGAGTGAGAGAGAGAAGAGAGGCAGACAGAATAAAGTGGATAAACCACAGACGAACAGGTATATTCATATATATAAATAAATCAATTAGTCAAAATTAGGAAATTTATAATTCCTTAATAGTCAATACTCATGTATACATTTATACCTGAGTGAGTGAGAGAGAAGAGAGGCAGACAGAATAAAGGGAATAAACCACAGGCGAACAGGCGGTGACTACTCCAGTAAGGCGGGCAGCAGTGACAAAAAGCGATGAGAAAAGAAAGCTCCGGCAACGTGCCCCGGTGAGGCGGTGATTACTGATTAGAAAGCTCCGGCGACGGTCGAAAGAATAGGGAGGGGCGGAGGCGCTCGGTTGCATGACTGCCTGGTATGTTTATTTCTTTCTGGTGGAGTGGTGGTGACACCACCAACAGCGCTTAGCACCTAATTGAAGCCTAATCCAAACCCAAACTAAATTTTTAACTCCAAAAATATGTTCAAGGCCCAAATTCAGGTATTTTTTTTAATTATTTGTTAAATAGGTAACAAAATATTACATTTTGTGTACTTTCTTAGCTTTTGCATCAGATTTTTTTATATATAAAAGTTATCAAAGACATAGGGGTCGAACTTCAAAAATTATTGGGGTCGAATTTTTTTTTTTTTGACTATATATACAACACGTAAAAAAAATTTATCAGGGTCGTTTGACCCCTACCCTCACATGCTCGGTCCGCCCTTGCATACAAATACAATCATTGAATCAATGGTAAATAATGATGACTTTAAACTAATGTTTAAGTAAAAAATAAGGTTAAAAATGTGATTCAATATATTTGAATTATTTATTTATATATAGTATTTTATTGCTCTTACATATACAATTCAATTTAATTATTATCTTCTTATTATTGATTCAAAACTGTTGAACCTTCATTTTGTTTTATTTGTTGTTGTGTTATCATCAATAATCTTATAAAATTCAACAAAAATGGGAATTTATTATATATTTTTGTACTAGAGAATTAAACGAACCACGAACCAAAATAAATATTTGTCTCCGCCTCCGCTATGCGCGGGTACCATACTAGCGTTTTTAAACATGTGTTGCATTTTTTCATTATAAATGCAACACTCTAAACATGTGTTGCATTTTTTATTGAAATATGCAACACTTTAAACAAATGTTGCAACTTTTAGTAAAAACTACAGGTTACGCCAATTGGCATTCTAGTTAGGTGACAAGTGACATCTACGTTACCCATGCTTCTGTAGCATGTACATGGGTTGAATTAAAAAATAAAAATTAAAGATAAATATTTATAAAAACGAAAAGGGTAAAATCATCATTTTAAAAAAAGTTTAGAATGAGAGGAACCATTTCTGTAAGTAAAAAGTGATTTGAGTGACCACCACTGCAACTTTGAAAGTTGGGGGATCACTTTCATAATTTTAAAAAAATACAGTGACCATTTTCTGTAATTTACTCTCGATTGAATTTGAATTTAATTTGAATTTAATTTTTGTAATGACATGTGACAGAATGAAATTTTGACACATGAAAAATTAAATGAGGCGTCGACACGTGACAAATTAGTTACTCATTTAATAGTATTAAATAAGTAGATTTTTACACCCTTGTAATAAAATTTTAGTGTAATAGATTGTGGTTGGGATTGGGATTGGCGGTTCAGGGGTAGGTCGACGTGGGGTAAGGTGGATCATAGATGAAAATTTAAAAATTTAATGGGTCAATCTAAATTAGGATGTATTTGTCAAAATAATTGGATCATAGATCCGATCATGATCCATTGGCAAATAGATCAAATCCATAATCCACTTAATTGGATCATCGATCTGTTTCCAAATCCATCCATTGCCAGCCATACTGTGCGGCGCACGGGATGATATTTGTTTAATAACCACAGTAAACACATCAAAAACCTGTATATTCTCTACCTTTATTAGTATTTGGAAACGTATTCTAAAGTTTTGTGAGTTCAATTTATTAAACTTTCCAATGCAGATAAATATCAACGTTTCACATTTTTATTAATAAGATGTTTGATTGCATTTAAATACTATTAAATGAACAACATATTTGCCATTTGTCATCACCTTAATAATGCCACATGGTTTCATATCCAACTCACATTTGTAATTTGCATTTTTTAAAATATAAGTATTAAATTATTTTTAAATCCCTAAAAATATTCCTATTCTTAAGGTTCTATTAAAATTACAACAATCAATATTTAAAAAACTATTAATTAATTATAATAATAACAACAAACTTAAATGTTATTATTGATTATCTTTTCCATTTTACTAACTTATACTTAAAATTAATTATAATAAAATATGTTAAATATGACAAGTATTAAAATTTCAATATATCAAAATTTAATGTAAAATTCTAATTTTAGTTTATATAATTTAAAGAAAAAATTATTTATTAAAGTTATCCATATAAATGTGTAATACACGAGTTAATAAACTAGTATATAATTAGAGCACCTAATTTGCACTTTTAATAAATAAAGCAATAGCCATCATTAGTTAAAGTTTATTAAAAAAGAGAAGAAGAGAAGTTGGATGGAACGGGAAAAATGTTTGATAAAAATATTGATTCATTGTTGGAAATTTAATTAAGACACCACCGTATTTGCACCTTCACCATTCTTCAACCGCCCGATTCCTTGGAGCTCGATCGATCATGATGTCTCCCATAAAACAGTTTGAACACCTCAAAATACAATTACAAGCTATAATATCCGCAACCAACGACTTTAGCGACGCTAATTGCATCGGGAGAGGAGTATTCGGGAAAGTGTACAAAGGAGAAATCTAGCAGACCAACACCATTGTTGCTTTAAAACATTTAAATCGCACATTTGGCCAAGGAGATCCTGAATTCTGGAAGGAGATCATGTGGAGTTCGTTCAAACTAGGATGGATTGATGTATTTTTAATAGAATTTGAATGATGATAAATATAATTGATTTTTATCAATTGTGGTTAAACAAGTAAATAATTGAGATGATGTAAAAGAAAATGAGTTATGTCAGTTTTTTTTAAATAGTATAAACATTTTATAATCTTTTACATAAAAAACTAATTGCTATAAATGTATATTTTTAAATTTATTTGTTTGATGACAAAAAGTAAAAATTGATAAATAAATAGATCAAACATTATTAAATTATTAACTTTAAGATAAATATAACAAATTACAAATTACTTATAAATACTAATTTTCACATGTTTATTTTTCTTATATCGTGACAAAAGAAAAATACTTATAATGATATACTTTTTTAAACTGTGAACAATAATTACTTTTAGCTACACAAAACAAATTATAATGTGACCATATGATGGTTATAGTTACATTTTTTTTTCTTTGTGATAAATATTGTTTACTTTTAGACATCCATAAGAAACTAAATTATTCTAGTCATAATGTTTTTCTTTTACCATGACTATTGTTTATTTTTAGAGATTTCAAAAAATTAATTTGTAACCATTGAATACTAGTAGTCATGTTCGCTTTTTTTAAACCATGACAAAAAAAACTACTTATAGTGACATGCTTTTTTAAAAGTGTAACCATTTATTACGTTTAACCACACAAAACAAATTAAGTCGTAGGTATAAAATACTTATTGTCACATATTCTTTTTTTACCATGACTATTGTTTACCTTTAGACGCATATAATAAATCTAGTCGTCATGTTTAATTGTTTAACTATTAATAGTCATTTGTTTGCTTTTTATAAACCGTGACAAAAAAAAAATTTATAAGGACATTTTTTTCACTTAAACCGTGACCACTATTACTATTAGTCACACAAACCAATTCTTCGTGATAAAATACTTATAGTCACTGTTTTTTTTCTTTTATCATGAAAAATGTTACATTTACACACTAATAAGAAATTAACTAAATCATCATTAAACAAATATAGTCACAACATTCTTTACCATGACTATTGTTACTTTTAGTTACATAAAAAAAATAAACCATCACCTTTAAATATTAATTGTCACAAATTTGTTTAATCCGTGACAAAAAAACACCTTATATTGAAATTTTTTAATGTGTGAGATTGATAGCTTTTAGTCACAAAACAAATTAAATCGTGACTTGAATATACTTATAATCATATCTTTTTCATTTTACTATTACTATTGTTTACATATAGACAAACATAAAATCTTAATCTCTCACCTTTAAATATTAATAGTCACATGCTTGTATATCTTAAAACTGTGACCAAAATATAATTATGATGATATGTTTTTTTCTTAAAATCGTGATTATTAATTACTTTTATGTAAATACTTAGTCACATTTTTCTCTTTTATCATGAATATTGTATACTTTTAGACACACATAGAAACTAAACCGTGACTGTAAAATACTTATAGTCACAATCATTTTCTTATTTCATGACAATTGTTTACTTTTGGACACACTTAATCAACTAAATGACCATTAAACACTTATAGTCATAATATTTTTCTTTTACCATACGTGGCTAATGAACTCCACCCTTTGGTCACACAAATCGATTTCCTGACCATATAAGTTTGCCTTCTGTCACAGTTTATTCATGTGACTAATTCCACCATATAATTTAGACTCATACAATTAGACTTCAGGGTGTCCCTTTGGTCACCGAAAGAGATTTCCGTGACCATATACATATTTATCGTCACAGTTAATAATCATCACAAGATTATTATAGACATCAAACAAATAACCGTGACAAATGATGACATTTGGTAACAATGTGGCAACCGTGACAAGTCTTTGTCACGATCCTTATGTCAAACAGTGGCTTAAGGTTTGAATGTGATTTGCAATGGTCACAGTTATTGAGATAAACTGTGGCTATCATAATAATACAAGTTCATGTATGACCCTTTAGCCACGTCAATAACAAAAACTGTGGCTAGGCAGTTTGGACAAAACCGTGATCATAGGCCATTTTTGTACTAGTGCTTAGACCAAGTGGAGAAGTCTTACGGGAAAAGGGTAAAGTGTGGTAATTGATATAACAATGTTGGTTATAACAACTATGCAAATCTTTTCACTAAAGCATTTGATAAGTCACGCTTTGAGTTGTTAATTCAACTAAATGACACGTAATCCAGAGTAACTTAACCTTAGTAGTTTTTCTTTTCGTTTATAGTAAGTTAGTAGTTTAGTAGATTTTCCTTCCTTTTATAGTTAGTTAGTAAGTTCGTTTATTAACTTGTCTTAAAAATTAAAAACGAAAGAAAAAAGAGAGAAAATCATTAAATTTCAAAAAAAAAAAAGAGAATATCAAAAAATGAGTTAACTCTTAGGATCATAAGTTCAAAGTGACGAAAATTAGTACAGTCGATGCAATCTCTTAGTGTTAAGCTTTCACACCTAATGCACCTTAAACTCTAAGTGATATACATTTTCTTGTTTGATGTGTTGGTAGGCATAATACACAAAGGGAATCTCAAAAGCTAATAAAATATTCAAGAAAAAGTCTTATGTGTAACTAACTTAGATGTATGACCAAATGGTCTTAATTCCTATGTTAGAGACATACAGACAATGATTCTAAATGAGGTATGCAAATTTTCTAGGGTATGTATAGCAACATCAAATACATCTTAAAGAAAAGAAAAGAAAAGAAAAATTTTGATAAAAAGAGAGAGTCAAAACAAGTCGCTTTGTTGTACGTAAGTAGAGACCTGTCACCTCTGTTTTGATTCGAGTTAGCAAGATAAGTCGCTTTGTTGTACGTAAGTACAGACCTGTCACCACTATCTTGCTAGCTTTAAATAAACTTTAAGACAAACTAAGACACTCTGTTGTATGTAAATACATAACTGTGTCCGACGTTTGCCTTTTAAAGAAAATTTGCAATACCGAAAAGTTATAATCATTGTGTGTTTGCCTTGATCATAGAAGTATGTCTAAGAATGGGACACATAAGGTAGTTTCTTGATAAATAAAAAGGCCAAGGGATATTCCAAAGTGTAAAATCTTTAAATGGAAAATCATACCGACAGTCGACTTGGTTTGTATTTCATGACAAACAATCAAAGGAATCAAAAATTTCTAAGTGTGAAAGTGTAATACTAAAAGTGCGTATTGACAAAGCTATCTGACTGAACCTTTCTTTGACTTTCTCATGAAAATTTATGTTAGTATAGATCAAAATTTTAAAAGAAGTTTAGAGTAGCTTAAGATGAATTTTTGTCCAAGTAGGAAAAAGGTCAAAGTTACTAGGATGCATTTTTGGTTGAATAAACAAATATTGGTTGCAAATCTGTTGCTTAGTTTGAATGTTCCTACAAAGTTTGTAAAATTCCGCTGCACGAAAAAGTTGAAAAAGTTGAAAATTGTTCAAAGTTTTTTCAAAACATACGATAAGTTGAAAAAGTTGAAAATTGTTCAAAGTTTTTCAAAACTTACGATAAGTTGAAAAAGTTGAAAATTGTTCAAAGTTTTTTAAAACTTACGAAGTTGTGACTGTTTAACGAAGGTAACGACTGTTTCTCTCGAACTTAATTCTAGTGCTTGGTTTACGTTCTAAACCATCAAAGAATGTAAGTAAGGAGAGTTTCATTGCATTTTTAATGTTAAATACTGGATTTTAATGTCCTACTAACATATTATGACTTGTTTCATTTGTTGATTAGGCCTATACAGTGTTAGAATTGGATTTTTGATAGAATTACAGATTCTTCAGCTGACAACGGTGATTCGGGAACTTCAACATCTTAATGCCCAGTTGGAAAGTCACTCGATGAAGGTGTTTTGAATGAAGATCAGAATGTGATAGATCTAGAGATGCTGAAATCTGAACTAAATGATGAATCAAATTCTGAAGTGTGAAGTGATTGATTTAGCGGGGAAGGACCTATTAAATCTAGGAAGATGATTCTTATGCTGAGGAGTTTGCAAAAACTATCAGAAGGGAGGGTCGTTATGCAAGATTTGAGAGGTTAATCTAAGAGTTGGTAGAAGCGCTGTGGTTCAAATAAGAATATATCCTCTGACTGGTAGGAAATGGACTAAGTTAGTCTACAAACCGGTGAGGACAGTGAATCTGAAGAGGCAGTCATAAAGTAACAAAGAAGAAAAGGTGATTTCGATATACATAGATCAATGAATATGTACTAGAAGCTATCGTCAATGGGGAGTCTGCTGATACACCAATGTGACAATAGCTGTCTAGTTTCGGTATTCATAGTCTCTGAATCTGATAGTCTATTACGATCAATGAACAACAACTAGAAGCTATCATCAAGGGGGAGTTTGTTGGTACATCCCGTGTGACGATAGTAGTCTAGTTTTGTTATTGATATCAAGACTGTGTATGATGTTTACATTTGCATGGTAAGTTCTAGACTATCATATTAAGTTCAAGAACAAGTTCAAAGGAACAAGTTCAAAGAACAAGTTCAAAGACAAGTTCAAAGCAACAAGTTCAAAGATAAGTTCAAAGGAACAAGTTCAAAGACAAGTTCAAGAATAAGTTCAAAGGGTAGAGTTTGAACTTAGTGAGAACAAGTTCGTGAGGAGCGTTTTCACGAACTTGTCGTCTAAATATTGAACTTTTCATTGTGAAATCAGGTATCTTTGACGGCTCAGAGGTTCTGTCGAACTTGATGGCAATTAGAGCATCCGGGTGAAGAACTATTGCAGAATTCGTGAGACGATTAGTGCAGAGGCGATCTCGAACTTGCAAGAAGATTGTGTGTTTTGTTCTTGGAGAGAATCACGTGTCGGGGCGTTCTAGTGTTCGTCTATCATAGTGTGTGTCTCCGTGTTTCGTGTGCGTGGTCTATCCGTCAAACCGCTAACGAGGATTCCGCACTCGTTGGACGGCGTCGCATCAAGATAGGATCCGTAGGAAGGCGACCTTACATGGTAGATTCAAATGGGTTACAAAAAGAGTTGACCGCCGAGCCGTAAGATGTAAGAAACTCTCAAGTACGGTTCTAAGGGAAGGAATTAACCCACCTATTCTGACCGGGGAGAACAGGCAATTTGGCAGGGAGATTCTGAAGTTGTGGAGGCTTGGTTCGACCAAGTCGCTGAGTATTGGAAACCGGCTATAGCACTTACTCCTGGTAATTATATTGAAGCGCATAATTAGTTGAAGATCACTAGACTAGGTGGGTTAATTCCTTCCTTTAGAACCGTACTTGAGAGTTTCCTACCTCATACGGCTCGGCGGTCAACTCTTTTTGTATCCCATTTGAATCTACCATATCTAACTGAATAAGATTTCTCGTAGATCTATCCCATTTTTTCTGGTTAACAAAAAGAAGTTAATAAAATGACTTTCAAACTTAAATCTTAAGTTTGGTTTTAAAATCCGGTTTATTTTAGTTTTATCTTTTCTCCCACCTTCAGAAGAATAAAACATAGGCATATCGCCTTTCATTAGAATTTTCTGAAAGGTAACTATCTCAGTTTCATATCATATAGAGAAAATTTAAAAGAAAAATTATCTACTGAGGTCAGGTTATTCTGGATTTCGCATTCCATTTAGTTGAACTAACAACTTACAGCGTGATCTATCAAATGCCTTTGGGAACAGATCCACAAAGTTGTCTTTTACCAACTTTGTTATTCCAACCGACACACTTTACCTTTTTCCCGTAAGACTTCTCAACTTGGTCTAAGGACCGAATCAGCAAGCCTGCTGTTTCATCCTTTGTACCCATGTCCTGTGTCGAGGGCCACCACTATCCATATAACCAATTGTTGTTAGGACATGTAGTTAAATCTTGCATACTAACCAAGACAAGTTAGTTATCATGGGGAACCCAAGACATGACTGACTTGGTAATACCATCCTCATCCACAAACTTGAACTCTTTCAAATACCCATCACTCCTTTCAGGTGACTTGGATTTTTTTATCGATAACCTGTTGTGGAGTTGAGTGATTAACATCCACTCTCGACCTTTGGGTTAGTCTTTGCGGTTTAGCCCTTGAATAATTTCTGTTATAGTACATCCTAGTTTCATAACTCCGGGCTCTACCTGGTGTCTTATGTCTATTAGGAGAGTTAGACCTAACTAGAGTGTGACTCCTTTTAGGTGTATTATTCCTAATGATGGATTGAGGGCCAGACATTGATTGACTACGGAATCTATTCAGTTATTTATTCCTAAGTCCTTCATTTTGTTTGAGAGACACTAGTAGATGTCGACTACCCAGACATGACATCACACTTGAGTTCTTTTCAGAAATTTGATAACTACTCCAGCTCGTATCACTAGTGTTAATAATGACTTCCCAGATATAATCAGCACTCGTGTATATATTAATCACACAAACAATCAGCAAACAGAATATTAAACTCAATGATTGAAGAATGATGATCAAAAAGAATGTCAGAGGAATGTTTTCTCTCAAAAATATGTGGCGGCTGTATTTTCAGAAATCTGTGAATGATAATTTTAAATCCCTAGGTGGTCCACCTATTACAAGGAGAATTAAATCAACTTTCAACCTATTACACCTTGACCCCCTCAACTTGTAAAATAAAATAACAACTTAAACAAAGTCTTTAATTAAAATTAAAGAAATAAACTATTAATATTTATTACAAAAGAAAGCCACAAGATCGAAATCAAAACTATGATACCCAGCTGCCCTCCCAATAAAACTTTGAATGTCGGGTAGAGGTCTAGCAGAAAGATGTCTTGTTCAGGGGCTTTCAGACTGAATTTAACCAGCGCGCTCTCAATTTCCATTTGAAAGTCCCTTAAGTATATGATAATGGAGCGGCGGTTCATGCTTCTAGTATGCGCGGCAACTGCTGTCATGTGAGTTAGACGTTTCTTGATTCTATTTTTCAATCTATCATGCAAATACTCAACGTCGTCCACGTTCACGTAGTCTAGATCACTTTCATGCAGTTCCTGTACTGTTCCATCTTCTCTGAGCACCTCAAAAGCAGGAGTGAACACTCGTGCTCTTTTGTACATATGAATGTTGACAAACTTTTTGATCTTTGACATTGACCAATATTTATCCCTTAGCCTTTTCTCCCTGAGCGTCATCTGGTTATACTCGGCCAGTTCAGCTTTTGATACATTTGTAAGCTCCATCAATAAACGCCTGCTGAATGACCCAGGCTTCTTCCTGAATACCATCTTAAACCTCTCTTCCAAAAATGGATTCTGAAACTGCTCGGCCGGGAACTTCTTCAAAAAGTCTTTTAGGCCTTGAACAGGGGTTCTTCTAGTTTAGCCGGAGGGGCTTCAGGTTCTTCTAGACCCTGCTTCTGCTCCCCCTACAATCATCAATAGGTCCTCAGACTGAACTTTCTGGCGCTTCTCCCCATCTTGGAGATCAGGGTCGTCATGATCGTCATGTTTTCTTTTGTGAGAGTCCGCCTGAGGACAGCAGTGAAGCTCAATGAACGCAGATTCAAGACGGTCCATTCGAGTGTTGATCTGCTCTCTAGGACTTGTAACACTAGCCTTGTAAGCGCATCTATCTTGTCTGATAGTTTTTAAATCTGAGCTTGTATTGATCGGGTTCTTGGTGGTGGCAGATCCTCAGATGCAACACCCTTACCCTTAATGAAAGATAAAAGGGCAGTATGTCTCTCTTCGGCAGTCTCCTTTTGGGCATCCAGGTTAGCCCGGGTGACAACACCAGTAGCACGTAAAGTTGCCGTTAGCATCTCTAGATTAATCCAGGGATGTCCTGATGTAGACGGCATTTGTTGGTCAACATCAGATCTTCCTTCCGTCACTTCTGGCTCCACTACGAGATGCTCAGATCTGGAAGTTTCTGGAGCTACCATGAAGGCAGCTCGTTCAGGGGTGGACACCACGGAGGCGTCATGCTGTGTGTGTGGTGGTGGGGAGTGAGGTGTGGTCGAACGAAGTATGGTCACTGAGGGCAACGTGCGACCTGTTTCAACACCACGACTCTCCGAGTGAGACGGTGATGGAGTATGTGCAATGTCCCCGTGGAATGAAGTGATATCCCTTTGAGAGGATATCAAGTGGATGGAGGGGGTTGTTTCAACCATTGGACTAATGGTCTTATGTGTGGTTGTCCGGCTTAATGGGCTAAGATCACCCTCGGATGTTACCTCTTGGCCTCTCATTTGGACAAAGACGGTCCGTTCAGAATCGGCCGCCTCTGCCTCTCACCTTCTCCTCCCTCCCTCGCCTCTGAAACCTCCTGCTCACCCAAACCCAGAATATGTTGTTCATCCACCTCTTCTCCCTTAGACTCACTCACTCGTGCCTCACCTTTGGATCGGTTAGGCTCAGTCGCATCTGACTGAGCCTCATCTGGATAAAAAAAACCCTTAGGTATTCCCTTACTCGCTTTGTTTGAACTACTTGTTGTAAAAGTGATAGTGGAATCATCATTACAGGTACACTTGGATTGCCCTTAGGGATATTTAAATGTGTAAAGGGCGGTTGTTACATGTACATCGGCTTCCGGTCGTTCATGAATATCATCATCGTTGTCCATGGCGTATTGTATGATCAGTTCAAGAAAACTCTGAAGAGGTAGGTATTTATGCACTCGCTTGGTTCTTTTCTCGAGGATGGCTCGTTTTAATTCATCAAAGATGAATGCTGCGTAGTCGTAGTGACGATCATACGCAAATGCGGTAAACATCGAAAGAACTTGTATGGATGCAGAGTCATGGCCAGAATGTTTCCTGGTGAAACATTTGTTGATAATGTCAAAGAGAACCTCTAGTGAGCTTGAGGGTTCTTCGTTCGGAATTCAGATGGCTTTGAGAATGGGCCATCATAACGAAGTGCCTTGATTTCGTCAAGGGTTTCCAGAATAGAAGGGATCGAGGTAAAGGCAAGTCTTGATAGAGAGAAGGCTTCAGCTGGGAGGCGGAGAATGTGGTAGATGGCTGCTTGTGTGAGTTTGACTGGAACGCAGTCTATGGTAGATGTGAAGTAGGGTTCGGCATCAGACACAAATGTGAGATGATGCCAGAATTGTTGGAGGTATATGGAATGGATGGATATGGTGGTGGACAGGAAGTAATAGAGTGGGTGGCCTTTGAGGATATCAAAGGAGATATCCTCGGCTTCACGGCGTAGGGTTGAAACATCAAGTTTCCAGTTGTGGGCGGCAAACTCGACATATTGGGATTGAGGAAGGATGGACTCCTTAGGCAGTTGGGCATTATTATTTGGAATGGGTGAATAAGGAATGGTAAGAACGACTGCGGGTTCCATGAGTCCTGTAGATGCAATAGAGTTAGAATAGCAGACTTTAACAGAATAAATCATTGATACTAAGTCTGGGATAAGTGTGAAATACAAACTGTCTATTCTGTTTAAAGCATTGGGTCTTTCTCAGTAGAATGTGAACTCTACTGAATAAAGTCCAATGTCAGTCGTTAAGAGACCAATGCTAGAATAGACATTTTCACTCAAACACTGATCCTAACTCTAACCAATGGTGCAAAGGACTTGAAATATTTTTGGGATTTTTGATTTTTGATAAAAATGCAAAAATGAAAAAACTAAAAAGTGCTACGTGCTGAAATTCGGATGAGCCGAAATTTGGATGAACAGTGATCCGAATTCGGTTCAATCCGAAGTTCGGATGGAAAACGCATGAAAATGTAAGGAAGGGGACCGAATTCAGATGGGGACCAAATTCGGATGAACAGTGGTGAAAATGGAAAAACTTATTAAAATAATTGAAAATTGAACAATGCTGATATGAACCGAATTCGGATGCAAAGCGGTCCTAACTCAGATGAATAGTGTAAGGTCGCCTGACTACGGATCCTATCTTGACGCGACACCTACCAACGAATGCGGAATCCTCGCAGGTCATCCTTAGATAGGTTGATCAGGTGTAGCGGATCATATACTCTCAAAATCGTCTTCTCTTTTTGATCCTCCATTACGGCTTCTGCTGTTTCATTGTCTATGTACCACCACATCATGTTTGCAAGTACATCCTATGGCATAGACTTCAACGAAACTTTCTTCAAGCATCGGACTGGCTTGTACACCATCATAGCCCACGGTTTTCCCGTATGAGGATCTATTCTTGACTCGTCCTCGACTCTCTTGCCTGACCTCGGCTTGAGCCTTTCAAACTTCACAGATCTACCCTCTCTTCTGATAATCTTAGCGATCACTTCAGCATAGGGGTCATCACCAATGTTTATCAACTCCTTCCAAGCTAACTCTTTTACTTCAACCTTGGGCAGTGTGTTGAATACTTTCAGTGTTTGCCTCAAGTATTGAAGTCCATCTCTTCTTTTTAGTATAAAAAGCTGCAATTCTCTGTCGAGGAACCAGCTGAGTATCCCACCTGAGAGATTTTCAGAGTTTGGCACTCTCATCTTCTTCTTCATCTTTGGCTCTGCTTTCTTTTCTTCCTTACGGAACCAAAGATTTAACAATCCAGCTCTGCTTCGTTCTTTCTCAGCTTCCTCAAGTTCTGAATCGTCCACAGAGGCCAATTTAATCTCATCTATGTCAATTACATTGTGATCATTGTGCACATATTGTTCTGTGATAGGCTGCGATGGGATCATTACTTCGTCTACATCATCGTCTTCCTCTTCAACAGCCTCCTCATCAGATTTCCATTCAGCTATATCTTCGGGGACAAATTGTCCTTCATCCAGATCTTCCATCTCATCCTCAAAATCAAACATTACTTCTTCTTCTTCTATATCCATTAGAGCTTCTATTATTTCGCTCTCAATGGTCTTAGAAGTTTCACCTTCAGCCCTTTCTTCTATTGCAGACTGACTTGGCTCCCCCTGAATTGATGCTCGCTGAGCAGTCGGAAAATCTGCTAGCTCACTTTCTTTTCCAGCCTCGGGATCATTGCCGTCATCATCTCTTCTTAATACCTCAACTTCCCTGCAGCTACTCTCCCCCTGAGCTTGAAGATTTTTCATTAATTGCTCCTGGAGAGACTTCATCGTTTGAATCTCAGACGCTTGATCTGGAACAGTTGATCTCAACTCTGCGTTTTCTTGATCAAGTCTGGCATTGTGCGCTTGAAGTTCTGTTACTGCTTTTGAAAGCTGGAAGATTTGGACTGATTGGAAATCCACCTTGCTCTTCAGCTCTGTAAATCGCTGATTCTCAATGAATGTTGTTAATGTTGATGGAATTGATGTAGATGGTGATGGAGTGATAGGTGGTTGAACAGCTGGAATTACAGGCTTTGGAGCTGTGGCGGATGAAGCTCCCTGCTTAAAACGATGCCTCCTTGCCCTATACCTAGGAACGAGGGGAGTTGGATCTTCTGCTTCAAAATCAGAATCATCATCATCTGAGTCTCTAGCAGCTCTTTTACCTTCCTCTCTCGTACTAACCACTATTCTTGATCCATATCTGCCGATTCGAACAGAAGGATCAACACATTCTATTTCTACTTCCTCTACTTCTACTTCTTAAACTTCCTTAGAAGCAGACTCAGACTCTGAGGTGGTCATTGCTTGACCCTCTACCTCAGTCTCTCTTTCTGCAACTCTTACCACCGGGACCTCAACGTCCATATACTCTCCCTCTGGTGGCTGATACGCATCAATCTCTGTAAAGATATCATGAAACTCTCCTGGAGGATCTAGAACGTCCTGAACTAGTTGTTCAGTTAGATTTAGGTCCGAGTTATTCCCTTCTGCCCATATCTCTTCGAGTGTTTGCGTTGTCTAATCAATTGTTGGGGCTGAGCTTGAAGTGCCTGCAGCGTCGGATGATGGACTTGCTGCCATAGGATCTGAATGCGTGCTTGAGGATGGCCTCGATGCCTGAATTTGTCTTTCCGGAGCTCTCTGCCTCCTTCGTGGTTGCGGTTGTGGTCGTTGTTGTTGTTGTTGTGGCTATTGCTGCAGTGGCTGCGGTTGAGGATCTTCACCAACCCAATTCTCCCCTTCTGGGGCTACAAAATCTGGGTTTAGGACTGCCCCAAAGAGAGATTCATCATGTGGCCTGACCTGTTCAGCCCTGCGGGCATTGTGCGACTGACAGTCAGCAAAAATTCGTTTGTCTATAATAGCCACTCCATTTGTATCTTGAAGGTGTGGAAGATTTGGCAAAAAATGGCGGATGATCATCATAGCAAAACACAGATACATTAGAAATCTTTCACGTACTGGAGTCATGATCTGATGCACAAACTGAACAAAGAACATTTCCGAGTAACTGAAGCGCTTGTTATAGACCAATGCAATCATAACGGACTGCATCTTGGACACTATGTAGTCAAAACCTGCCTTTTTCGGTGCAAAGCAGACCATGAACACATGCGCCAAATAACTCCATTGCCCAATTAATCCACTTTTCATAAATGAAGCTTTAGTGATATCTAGGGCGTATCCCATGCGCAAGAACGCCGCTTGCCTTATATTCAATGGGAAATCAATGGGCCCCGTCTCTTGTTCTTCAGACCCGAGCTGCAAACTTTGACGGATCATATTAGCGGAGAAAACGATTGGCTGACCTCCAACTCTTGTTCTCAAAACTGTCGGCGTCATAGTGCAGTCAACTTGAAGGTGCTCCGAAAATTGCCTTACATAGGGTAAGATAATTTGCAGGTTATGAGTTAAGGCATAAGTAACCCTGGATTGTGTCAAAAATTCCACCATTTGTCTAAATGGTTGAGCTTCGGGATGTGCTCGATCTACAGGCATCACCATATTATGCTTCTTAAAGAACGCGCGATCACCCATATCTGTACAAAGAAAACAACAACCATATTAGTAAAAAGATAAAAATGAAACTTGTTTAATTTCGAATTTGTTTTATTTTGAACTTACATAAGTCCAAGATCCAACATATTCGAATTTCTACAAGTTTTGAATTATTATATAAAAACATTTGAATTTAATAACAAATTCGAAGATATATATTCAAATTTGACTGAATTCGAATTTGGTAACAAATTCGAATTTTCTGACAAGTTCGAACATGATGAACATGTTCGAAGTCGGTCACTTTCGAACACAAATCCATGATTTTAAGCCCATTTGACTTAGAAAATAGTATCAACTTTTCCTATTGGGTTCTAATCGAAGATATTTGTAATTTATTTGTAGTTTCACCGGTTAAAACCTGTGATTTTGAATCACAAAGTTTAAACCCCAAAAACTTCAAATATGGTTGATTTTTTTGCTATAATTGAGCCCTAAAATACCTAAACTTTGTATAATACTGATGATTATACCTAAATGTGTTGGTAGATTCGAACAAAAATGAAAAAAAACTTCGAGAAATAGTAGAAAATTCGAAACGGTAAAGTCGAAGACAAGTTCGAAATCGCCTGTGACCAAGTTCGAAACAAGAAAATCGAAGGTCGGTGGAATGAATGAGTCAATGTTAACCTATTTATACCAACCATATTCGAACTTGCATTTAATTTCGAATTCCCTGACATATTCGAATGTTAATTCGAAGTTGTCTTAAATTCGAATTTAAATGAAAATTTTGAAAATCCTTGAATAAAATTCAAATTTTTCAACTTTTTCGTGTAACGGAACAAACTTTGCAAAATTATTCACACTAAGCGATAGATTTTCAAGCAATGCTTGTTTATTCAACTAGAAATGCATCCTTAGTAACTTTGACATTTTTCCTACTTAGAATAAACTAAAATAAAATAAATTAAAATAAAAACAAAATTTTGAATAAAACGTACATTTAAGCTACACAAAAATACTTATAAAATTTACCTCCTATACAAACAGAATATTTTTGGTGAGAAAGTCAAAGAAAGGTTCAATCAAATAGCGGTGTCAAATACGCACTTTCAATATTACACTCTCACACTTAGGAATTTTTTATTCCTTTATTGTTTCTCGTGACACACATTTCTAGGCGATTGTTGGTATTATTTTTCCCTTTAAACATGTTACACTTTGGAATCTCCCTTGGCCTTTTTATTTATCAAGAAACTACCTTACGTGTCTCATACTTAGACATAGTTTTATGATCAAGGCATACACACAATGATTATAACTTTTCGGTATTGCTAGTTTTCTTTAAAAGGCAAACGTCGGACACAGATCTGTGTTTACATACAACAGAGTGTCTTAGTTTGTCTTAAAGTTTATTTAAAGCTAGCAAGACAGTGGTGACAGGTCTGTACTGACGTACAACAAAGCGACTTATCTTGCTAACTCGAGTCAAACCAGAGGTAACAGGTCTGTACTTACGTACAACAAAGTGACTTCTTTTGACTCTAAACTTACTATACGTACAACAAAGCGACTTATCTGATGTGGCTATACATCCCCCAGAAAATTTGCATACCTCATTTAGAATCATTGTCTGTATATCTCTAACATAAAATTAAGACCCTTTGGTCATACATCTAAGTTAGTTACACATATGACTTTTTCTTGAATATTTTATTAGCTTTGAGATTCCCTTTGTGTATTATGCCTACCAACACATCAAACTAGAAAATGTATATCACTTAGAGTTTAAGGTGCGTTATGTGTGAAAGCTTAACACTTAAAGATTGTATTGACTGTGCTAATTTTCGACTCTTTGAACCTATGTATCTAAGACTTAACTCATTTTCTAATATTCTCTTTTTTTTTTTGAGATTTTTATGGTTTTCTCTCTTTTTTTCTTTTGTTTTTCATAAATAAGAATAAGCTAATAAAATAACCTACTAACTTACTATAAAAAGAAAGAAATTCTACTTAGCTACTAAACTTACTATAAATAGAAAGAAACTCTACTAACTTACTACTATAAAAAGAAATAAATTCTGCCAAGGTCAAGTTACTCTGGATTACGCATGCCATTAAGTTGAACTAACAACTCAAATCGTGACTTATCAAAAGCTTTAGTAAATAAATCAGCATTATTATCTTCCGTTGCCACTTCTACCAGCTTTATAAAATTCTTTTCAGCACAATCACGTATAAAATGATGTCTTATGTCTATGTGCTTTGTTTTACTGTGTTTAACTGGACTATTGGTTATAGCAATAGTAGACTGGTTATCTATCCTAATAGGAGTATGAGTATAAGTCAAACCGTAATCCCGTAATTGTTATTGTATCCACAAAACCTGTGAACAGCAACTACCAGCAGATACATATTCGGCCTTCGATGTTGACACGACTACCGAAGTCTATTTCTTGCATTTCCAGGATACGAGCCTCCCTCCAAGGAACTGAGAATCTCCAGTTGTTGACTTTCGATTCAAGCTGCAACCTCCATAATCTGAATCCGTGAAAGCTTCCAATTCCAGATAACCATCCGCGTGATACCAATGTCCCAGCTTCAGTTTCGACTTGAGGTATATCAGAATCCGCTTCACAGATTTCATATGCATCTCTTTTGGATTACATTGAGAGCTAGCACAAATACACGCAGCAAACATTATGTTAGGTCTAGAAGCAGTTAAGTACATAAGTGACCCGATCATGGCCAGATATAACGTCGGATCCACATCAGTATCACTTATGGTACCCGGTCCAAGATTGTGATTCACTTGAATCGGCGTGCTAAAGTGAGCAGTCAGCTTTGTCCCCTCCATCCTGTAGCTCCCTAGAATATCGTAGACATACTTCGTCTGATGGATAAACATATCCTCCTTCCTCTGTTCAACTTGCAAACAAAGAAAAAGTTTAACTCTTCCATAACACACATCTCAAACCTAGACTTCATCACCTTCTCGAAATCTTTGCACATCTGCTCATCTGATGACCCGAAAATAATACCATCGACGTACACTTGTACCAAGATAGAGTGTTCACCCTTCCTCTTCACAAACAGTGTACTATCAATTCTCCCTCTTTCAAACCCATTTGTCTATAAGATGAGTAGATAGTGTCTCATACCACGCCCTTGGTGCTTGATGTAGTCCATACAAAGCCTTATCAAGACGATACACTCTGTCTGGATACTTTGGATCTGTAAACCCGGGCGGTTGCTCAACGTACACCAGTTCCTTCACTTTGCCATAGAGGAATGCACTTTTTACATCCAACTGATAGACTTTAAACCTTTGAAGGATGCAAAGGCAAGAAACAAACGGATTGCCTCAAGCCTTGCCACTGGCGCAAACACCTCATTGTAATCGATTCCTTCCTCTTGGTTGAAACCCTTTACTACAAGTCTTGCCTTGTTGCGAGTCACAATACCTCGATCATCTTTCTTGCACTTAAAAACCCACTTGGTTCCTATTGCAACTTCTCCTTGAGGTAACGGAACTAATTCCCACACTTCAAGTTTTCTGAATTCTGACGGTTCTTCTTGCATCGCCTTAAACCCAAGAATTGTCTTTCAGTGCCGTTTGCACATTCTATGGCTCTACTTGCGAGATGAAACATGAATACAGGAAAGTGTGAAAAGCGTCCGAGTCATTGATCATCGACAACAGCACTGTGTTGTTATTCAAACTACTCCTAGTCCTCACACCAACATTCGAATTTCCTATGATACTCTCAACCGGATGATCCTTATTAATCCTCGATGTTTCTATCTCATCGACCCTAAGATTATCTCCTAAATTTATTCCTATTTCACCTATCGGGGGAACGACTTCAGATGCTACATTTTCTTCCTCATGATCACTATCCTCGGAGTTAGAATTTGTAGCCTGATTTTCGTTTGTAGGCAACTCAGAATCATTCTCTGCTAGAGATCTCTCTTCTGTCGTTGTAGGCTCAGAAGTTGATGGAAAGCTTGTCTGTGGAAAACCTTGACCGTCGTCATTCAGATTTAATGACGACAAGTCATGTTCGATTGTACCTGCATTTCCATCCATAGGAATGTTAAATGATTCAAACAGTTTGTCATAATCAAAAATCCATTCCAGCCCAGTTTGGGGTTCATGTGTATAACTTGTTACATCAATGTTATACAGAATCTCTACCGTACCATTTGATTTGTTAAAAAGCCTTTTGTTTGGTGAGTTGGGCACAGAACCCAGGAAATAACCTTCGTCAGCCTTTTCACCAAACTTAGGTTGATGTTTTGTTTTCATTAACATACAAGGTACCCTAAACGGTTCGAAACCAGTTAAATTTGGTGGCCTTTTATTCAAAATTTCATAACAGGTTTTTGTCAGTGATTTGACATTAAGGACCCGATTTAAAACATGACAAGCGGTATTCACTGCCTCACCCCAAAACATGGTAGGAAGCTTTGAATCCGAGAGCATGGTCCTTGATGCCTCAATCAAAGTCCTGTTTTTCCGTTCTGCCACCCCATTTTGTTGTGGCTCATAAGGTGCACTAAATGATGCACTATGCCTATTGATAGTCAATATACACCAATTACTGTGTTTTTAAATTCCGTTCCGTTATCACTCCTGACACGTTTTACCCGCGTCCCATAGGAGTTGTCGACTTGGTCTAAGAAACCGATTAGCTTGGCAGCTGTCTCGCCCTTCGTACCTAAAAAGAAAACCCATGAAAATCGTGAGTAATCATCATTGATAACTAAACGGTACCAACTACCACCTATACTCCTTTTGTTGATTGGTCTGAACAGGTCCATATGCAGCAAATCGAAAGTGGCAGCTATAGAGTTGGACTTGTGTGACTTCTTATGTTGTTTGCCTTTCTTACACGGTACACACTTGCCTTCAAACTGAAAACTCTTCATTGGAACACCTTGCACCAGTCCATGTTTAGTGATATAGTTCATTTTTCTCAGGTGCAAGTGTGCCATGCGTCTGTGCCATAAAATTGATTCGGTCTCTGAAGCTTTGGATAGAAGACATATTGGTACCATCGAAGAAGCCGGTTTATTCTTGTCCAGCATGTACAGGTCATTCTTCCTTGGGGCCCTCATCGGTATCCACTCTTCAGGTACTTTGAATCCCGGTTTCAGCACTAACGCCTCAGTATTAGTGAAAATTATTGAGTTCTTCTTATCACAGATTTGAGATACACTAATGAGATTGTGATCAAGTTTATCAACGTGGTAAACTTGATGAAGTTTGATAGTCCCATTAGTGACCACTCCAGTACCGGTGATATTTCCTCCTTTGTTACCAGTGAATGATACGAATCCGATGTTCCCTCCTTTGAAGTCTGTGAGTAGACTTCTTTCCCCAGTCATGTGCTAGAGCAACCACTGTTGACGAACCACTTGTTGTTTAGACCTGTAGTTATCTCCTGCACATGAAAGAAAAGAGGTTACTTATCACGGGGAACCCAAGCCGTGAATGACTTGGTAATACCATTATAATCCACATACGTGAACTCCTTCAAATACCCATCTCTCCTTTTAGGTGACTTGGGTGTTTGATTGAGAGCCTGTTGTGGTGTAGAATGATTTAAATTCACTCTCGGCCTTTGTGTAGGCATTTGCTATGGAGCCCTTGAATAATTTCGATTATAAGGCATTTCCGAGTGATATCCCTGGGCTCTACCAGGTGTCTGATGTCTAACCTGAGTGTGTGACCTAACTGGAGTGTAAGCTCTTCTAGGTGTAGTACTCCTATAATTTTGTTGAGGTCCTGACCTAGATTGATTAGGGACTCTATTCGGTGAATTAGTCCTAACCACTTCATTTGGTCTACCTGACACAGGTGTTTGTTTCACAGCAGTCTTTGGTGTGGCTTGCACAAGTTTCTCGGTGTTTTGAGAACCACTTGTGCTTGTTACACTTGGAGAGGGTTTAGGTTGTTCCGGCTTTCCAATTTTAGGTGTAGATTCTACCTTCCTATGTGGACAACTAGAAGCAACATGTCCGTTTTCATGACATCAAAATAAGACATTTTATCAATAGACTTCTTATGCGTGCCCTTTGACTTAGGTGTCTCACTAGTGTCATGTTCTTTTGTCTCAACTATAGTGACAGTTTCCTCTTTCTGATTATTAAAGTCAGGTTTGGCTTCTCCTACAAACTTATCACTAGAAGATGACACAAATTTGACCTTCTTAATCTTGGCGTTGTTACTAGTCACCTTAGTTTCTTTATCCTTAACGGATTCAGACACTGGTTCAGGCTACCTCTGATTCAACTGGTTTATCAGTTTTATCCTGAGGCTGAGGCACATAGTTATCATTGAAAGGTGGAGGACTCTCATTATACCCTAAAGCTTCTGGTTTCTAATTTACTATTCACCTATGCAACCTTAACCTTAGCTTCAGCTAGCTCTACCTCTTTAATCTTAAGCTCTTTGGTCAACGCCTCAACATGCTCATACATTAGTTCTATTCTAACACACTGCTCACTCAGCTTGTCTTTTAGAACTATGACATCTTGTGCATCTGCCTTAAGCTTATTTCTAAGATCTTCTTTTATATCTAAGAGGCTAGCATTGTCCGATTTTAAGGATTCAATTTGAGCAGTTAGATAAGTATGCGTTTCTAGCACTAAATTTAATCTATCATTAGTAGTAGCACAGAAAGCACATAAATCGAGGAATGTAGAAGAGTTCAGAATTACCTTTGCGTGAGCTGATTCCACGTTTGCCATTTGTGCAGCAAACTCTAGAATTGTCTGACTTTCTGACTTCTCTACTAGCACAGGACTGGTATCATTCTGGTGTATGTCCTCTGCTTCTTCCTCTGCTCCGACACTTCCAGTCTTTGTACTTCAGCCATGAAGGCTCTAGCGTTAGACTCTGGATGTGTACTCCAGTCGTATGTTCCATCAAGCTGTCTGTCAGATGTGACATTCGTTAACAGACCAGCTATGTTTGCCTGATTTCCGGAACTACCTGGCTGATATCTCCCCTGAGATTGGTTCTGGTATTGATTCTGGTAGTTCTCAACTTTAGGTCTTTGACACTCTCTAGCAAAATGTCCTAACCCTTGGCAGTTGTAGCACTTAACTTTGGATTTGTCGAATCCATTCTTATTGTTGCTGAAATTTAGATTTCTGCCCGTCCTCTTGATGAATCTCTTGACTCGCTGAGTCACCATGGCCAGTTGCCGTTGAAGACCCATCTTCACTAAATCATCAGGATCCACCTGATCATAGTCTTCATCCCATAGAGCAGGATCGTTGATTTTCCCTTCAACGCAATTGCCGTAGGCGGACACAAATAAAGCCAAAAGATTTAGATGATCTTCTGCTGATTTTGCGCTCATCGGCATCCTTGAGTATCCTTGAGACGTAGATGCAGACTGAGTTGGCTTTTCCTCTGGTCTGGAGTACCCTAAGAAAGCCCAGCTCCCTGAGTCATCTACTTCAACTGGAGTCGATGTTTCACTCGTAAAGAATGTTGTAGCTGTCTTTAGTTCACTTGCCACTGAATGTTTGGACTTCCCAAAATACATATCCGGATCTTGTACTTGGTCATACTCCCGTTCCTTCTTCAGCAATTGAAAGTTATAGGCCCTCAGCGTTCCTATGACTCCTTCTAGAGTTAGAGTCTCATATTGGTCTTCATCATGCTTATCAGCGCTACATACATCTCCCATTTGGCTGGTAAAGCATCTAGAAATTTCCCAATCTTCTCTAACTCACGATACTCGACATCGTGATTGTCTAACTCAGTCAACAAGTGATTGAACCTGGTAATGGTCTCATCCAGCTTTTCGTTTTTCAAAGCCTTGAAAATAGCGAACTGCTGCTTGAGCATTTCCGTTCTACCTTTCCTAACCCTCGGATTTCCTTCACACCTTTTCTCGAGTGCATCCCACAACTCTTTTGCTGTTCGTTGATTTCGAAACGTGTGCAGGATCTCCTGAGGTAATGCCATTCGAATAATCGAGAATGCTCGGTTCTCGGCCTCATATAACTTCTTATCATCATCCTTCATCATTTGATATGACAAGACTCGTTGACGTCCCTCCACTTCTGTTGTAGGTGGAATGTATCCCTCGTCGATACAAATCCACATTCTCATATCATTGAATCGAGCGAAGTCAGCAAACCTATCATTCCACCAATAATAATCTTCCAACTTCATCAGCTTAGGTGGAGAATTTGCCTTTCCGACCTCATGGTCCATTTCAATAAACCTTTGTAAACTTGTCATTCTTTCGTAAAAGTTTGAATTTAAAACTTAACAAATTTAATTTGACATTAATTTAAATTAACACATTCGAACTTGAGGAAGTTTGAATTTAATTAATTTTAAATTATTTTGAAATTAAATTCGAAATTAAGTTTGACATCAAACAAATTCGAAAATATAACAGTTTCGAAGATAGAGCAAGTTCGAATTTGGTGAAATTTGAATATGAGCAAATTCGAAGTGATCAAATTCAAATCAAACCCTAAACATAATTCGAAAGGAGCGTATTTTCTAAGAAATTCGAATTTCGAATAAACCCTAATAGCCCCTTGATGTTCGAGCGCCGCAAGTTTAAAAAACGGCCAAAAGTTCGAATTTTTCAACTTTTCAGATTAAACCAAAGTTTTTAGGATTAAAAACTATGATTTTGTCCAAAATGATGAACTAATATGAACTTTTCTCCGTTTTGTTGCTTGTATAACTCGAAAATATAACCAAAAACGTGATTTGACAGTCCAAAAACGTCAAGAAACCACAGATGTTACTTGTGAACACGAAGAACACCACGAACACCCTAATGGCTCTAATACCACTTGTAAGGTCGCATGACTACGGATCCTATCTTGACGCGACACCTACCAACGAGTGTGGAATCCTCGTTAGCGGCTTGATGGATAGACCACGCACACTGAAACACGGAGACACACAGTTATAGACGAACAACGGATCGTCCAGACACGTGATTCTCTCCAAACAAAACTCTCTAAATACTTGCAAGTTCGAGATCGCCCTTTGCACTAATCGCTCTGAAATTCTGCAAAAGTCCAATAATTAATCGAATTGACCCTTAATTATAATGCCCAGTTCGAATTTGTCTAGGATGAGTTCGAATTCGCCTAAGGCCTTTCGAACTTGTCCTCTAACAAATTCGAATCTTAGCCTTCAACCTTATGTTTGAACTTATCTTTGAACTTATGTTTGAACTTATGCTTGAACTTATTGTAACACATTACCCTAAGTTCAAACATACAAACAATCAATATCAAACACATACAATCAAACATATATCAAACACTTGTTAATATTCAATCGTATGTAAATTGACTTACACAAAATACTTTCTATACTTAGACTTTTATCGTCACACAGGATGCACTAACAAACAGTGGTCCGAACTCGGATGCACAGTGGTCCGAATTCGGATGAAACAGTTAAAATATTTCAAAATTTTCTAAGGAAATTCATCCGAAGTGCGGATGGTCCGAATTCAGGACTTAGGGGACGTTTGGTTTACAGAATTCAGGACTTAGGGGGGCTTCAGCATTTAATGTTCATGCACATGCAACGTGAACAGTTAACAAAATGCATAAAAATGTATGAAAATGCAGATCCTAATGTAAAAATATGCAATGAACACTTATTGAACTACACTAAGCTATAAATAATAGATTAAAGTGTTTAAAATTAGCAAAAACCGAATGAAAAACCTAAGAAATTTCAAAAATTAAAAACACTATATATGAAGTTAAAGACTGAAATAAAGCAAAAAAGAAGCTACCTTATGGTGCCAAAGGCTGAAAATGCAAGAAAACCAATGAAAATGGTGGCTTTTAAAGCTTTATTGACTGAAAATGGTGGAACCGGCGGTGGGAGGTCGTCGATTTTAGAGAGAAAGAAGAAGGAGGAAGACAACTTAGAGGAGAAGGAAAAAATTGACCGTTGACCCGCCTATTTAAATCACGGGCGGGTCGGCACAGCTAGAGGGATCCGTGCGATTTTACAAATGTGGGCCAACCGGATTTTAACATTTAACACTACTTGGGCCAAACACAAACTCAAACAAAAAACATTTTGGACCTAAAATTAAAACTAAGAAATAAGCCGAATTACAAATCTTTTTAAATTTTTCTGACTTTTCTTTGAAAAACAAAATAATTAAATAAAATATTTTTGAGATTTTCTTTATTAATTAATCTGAGACAAAAGAAAAATAGAAAATAAAATAAATAAAATATTTTTGGCTTTTTGATATATTTAAAATAAATAAAATCTTTTTGTGATTTTTCTAACATATAATATTAAACCTAGAATTTAAAAATTAAGCAACCTAAAACTTAAAGTTATTAAAAGCGACAAAATATATAAACTAATATCCTAATTATACTCCCCCTCCAATAAACACCTATCCTTTTTCTTTTCTTTTTTAGATTAAAGTCTTGAACCTTTTTTAAGACATTTAAGATACATACAAACCTGAATAAATTTGCTTCCCACTTAGTGATGAACAATTCATATAGCAATTTGTCAGGATCATTAATTATTAAATATGTACATAGATAAGGAAATATTTAAAATTAATTTTGTGACACACCCCTTAAATTTAAATAACAAATATTTTCTAAAATAAAGGAATTTCAAATATGGATGTTTGAATAGAATTATTTTAGACAATGACTGATATTTAACTAGAAGGTGGATTCAACATGCCGATATGTGATACTAAAAACTGAAAACGAGGTTCGTCTAAAGCTTTAGTAAAAATATCAGCTAGTTGATATTCCGTGCCTAAAAAATATAACTCAATTGTTGCCTTTTCTAAGTGATCTTTAATAAAATGATACCTGATATCTATATGTTTCGTTCGTGAGTGCTGCACGGGATTGCAAGAGATAGCAATGGCACTTCGAGAATCGCAGTAGATTGGGATGTTGGTGAGCGAGAACCCATATCACGTAATTGTGTTCTCATCCACAGCACTTGAGAGCAACAGCTTGCAGCTGTTACATACTCAGCTTTAGCTGTGGATGTTTAAACGCAATTCTGCTTTTTGGAGGACCAACTCACCGGTCTGTCTCCCAAGAACTGTATTCCGCATGATATGCTCTTTTTATCGACTCTACAACCTTCAAAATCAACATATGAAAAGGCAGTAATATCAAAATCGGTTCCCTTTGGATACCAGAGACCAAGTTCGAGTGCACCCGTAAGATAACAAAAAATGCGTTTTACCGTAGTTAGGTGTGATTCTTTTGGGTCAGCCTGAAAACCAGCACAAAGACATGTTGAAAACATTATATCTGGTCTACTAGCCGTCAGATACAGTAAGGATCTAATCATCCCTCTGTAAGTTGTATTATCGACACTTTTCCCAGAAGAATCAGTGTCTAACTTACAGTTGGAAGCCATGGGAGTTACGATACTCGTGCAAGAGTCTAACTTATACTTCTTAAGAATGTCAAGAGTATATTTCGACTGTTTCACAAAAATCTCATTTTCAAGTTGTTTGACTTGTAATCCGAGGAAAAAATTCATTTCCCCTATCATACTCATCTCGAATCTGGACTCCATTAGAGATGAAAAATCACTACAAAAATTATTGTCAGTAGATCCAAATGTAATGTCGTCGACATATATTTGGACTAGCATTATGTGCGGGCCTTCCTTTTTTGTGAACAGTGTTGTGTCCACCACACCTTTGCTGAAACCAGCAGAGATAAGAAAATTAGAGAGACTGTCATACCACGCGCGAGGTGCTTGTTTCAAACCATAGAGGGCTTTGTCTAGCACATAAAAATGGTCAGGTTTATGTGCATCAACAAATCCTTGTGGTTGTTCAACGTACACCTCTTCGTTAAGTTCACCGTTAAGAAAGGCTGTCTTGACGTCCATAGGGTACACTTTGAAGTCTTTGTGTGCCGCGTATGCGAAGAAGATTCGGATAGCTTCTATCCGTGCAACTGGAGCGAAGGTCTAGTTATAATCTATGCGTTCTTATTGTCGGTAGCCTTTGGCGACAAGTCTGGCTTTGTTTCTTACCACATTATCATTTTCGTCTCGTTTGTTCTTATAGATCCACTTTGTTTAGATAATTGTTCGGACTTTGGGCTTGGGAACTAACCACCATACTCTGAGCTGTTCAAATTGGTTGAGCTCTTCTTGCATTGAAACAATCCAGTCCGGATCTTTCAAGGCTTCATCCACACGAGCAGGCTCTATCATACTAAGGAATGACGCAAAGAGACATTCATTAGCAGACGCCCTTCGGGTTTTGACACCGGTCGAGACATCACCAATAATTTGTTCGGATGGGTGACTCCGGGTCCATTTTGTCTCGTGTGGAAGCGGTGAATGAGATGGAACAGTGGTAAGTGTGGAAATGGAGGATGATTCATGGTCAATGGTTTCGAGCGAATGTACAACTAATTCTGGTTCGGGTTCAAGGTGCTCAGATGTAGGAATGATGTTTGGCATTATGTGAGAGGGTATTTCTGGAGTAGATTCAGCTGTAGAAGTATTAGTGGATGAGGTGGATGGATGAGGGTATAAAGTGTTATAGGAATCAGATGGACTTCGTTGTGCAGATGAATCATTGGATGTATTAACTACAGAGGAAGAAACATTAGAAACATTAGAATTAGGACCAAAAATTCTTCATAAAAAGGATCGAATAAATTTACCAAAACAGAAGGAGAAAAAGAAGTAGATTGAGAAGAAGAAGAGTCTCCAGGCATTGGTGTAATGCATGGTCCTGATTGTTCAACTTCGGGTGCCAGTTCAGCCATTTCATCAAATGTGACATGCACACTTTCATTGACTATACTAGTGCGAGTGTTGAATGCACGATATACCTTCGAGTTGGATGAGTATCCAATGAAGATCGCTTCATCCGCCTTCTCGTTGAATTTCCCGAGGTTGTCTTTGTCATTAAGCACATAGCACCTGCAACCATATACACGTTAGTACTTGATAAAAGGTACTTTATTCAAAAAGAGTTGATATGGAGTTTTATTGAAACGCATATGGATTATGGAGCGATTCTGCGTGTAGCAAGCTGTTGACACGGCTTCGGCCCACAAGAACGGAGGTAGCTTTGAATAAGTCAGCATTGTACGTGCAGCTTCCACAAGGGTACGGTTACGCCTTTCTACGACTCTATTTTGTTGAGGTGTTCTAGCATTAGAATATTGATGCTGAATACCTTTGGATCGAAGGAAGCCATGCCGTTGTCAGATGGGATTGATTGAACGGACAACTGCTGTCGGGTTTCGATACTCTTAATAAAATCGATGATCTGTTGAGCTGTCTCGTCCTTGGATCGCAAGAATTTAACCTAGGTATACTGTGAATGTCCTCAATGATAATCAACACATACCACTTTCCATTTATGCTTTGAGTTCGCATTGGTCCGCATAAGTCCATATGAAGTAACTACAATACTCTCTTCGATGATGGTTTGGGTTTTGGTTTGTGAGATGATCTTTTCATCTTTCCTTTCTCACAAGCTCCACATAGATGGTCTTTTTCATATCCTAGTTCTGGGAGCCCTTTCACCAGTTATTTAGCAGCCAGCTTGTTGATGTTCTCAAAGTTTAAGTGGGATAGCCTACGATGCCATAACCAAGAGTCTTTTGAAGAGGCTTTTGACAGAATGCAAATCCTATCCTTAACCATAAGCTTATCTACATCTATGGTGTAAAAGTTAGAGTTATGGGAACCTGATAATATTTCCTTACCATCCATACTCTTAACACTACAGTTCTTAGCCCTAAATGTAACTTCAAATCCTTTATCACAGACTTGGCCTATGCTAAAGAGATTATGTGATAATCCCTCAACATAGTCAACATCTTTGATGACTAGATTATTTAGGACTAAATCCCCGTATCCTTTTATGTGAGCATGGTGATTGTTCCCGAATTTGACTGTTCCACAGTATTGTTCTTCTATGTTGGACAACAATTCTCTTCTCCCAGTCATATGCTTGGAGTAACCCGAATCCATATACCAGATGGATTTTGCCTGAAAACAAAGAATAGATACAATGAAAATCTATAGGCATTCAAACAGATCCATCATAAGTTAACATTCATACTGTGTTCTGAACCGAGATGTTCCGAAAACATGAAAATTTTAGACCGGATCCTGAGCTGTGTGCACAGAAGCCAAACGTGTTGGTTTAAGCACAACCGACAAGCAGAAGAATGGGTCCTAGCCTATGCTAACTAGAAGCTAATTCAGTGCAGTACGGGTCTTGATCTGAAGTAACCAAGAACCATCTGCATTAAGATCACACAACTTTGGGTACCCATCTTAATATGGGTCCTTTTGGGTTAGAAGTTCCAGGTGAATATGGCACGTTTGCAGTTTTAGGAACCCATTTTGCAGTTTTTTGTGGACCAGATGCAGAGCCTTTTGGAATCCATTGATAATTAGATTTAACAGGATTTGGAACCTTAGGCGATCAAATTACCATTGTTTTTGACTTTTTGAGACTTGTTTGACATTTGCTTTGGTTTTGGGCCTAGGCAAAGTACGAGTCTCATTTTTTATGGAGGCTGATGATGCAACATTTTTATTTTCTTTTTACGAATTCTCTTAGCAGGATAAGGCACAAAAGCATTGATTTCAGGAACTTGACGTCTAAAACGAGTTGGACATAATTTGAACAAGTCACTAAATGAATACTTTAAACAAGAAATAGAATTTGTTACATCATTACAAACATTGTTTTCTGAGATTACATGCAATCTATCTCTAGAAAAAAAAATCATTTGGCATAACAATTTTCTTCACAAAAAAACTTGAAAAATCTTGCATAAACGTTTTTGGCACTCTTGTCACATGATCTGTAGCAACAAAACAACGAGAGTCAGTACGCATAGAACACTTAGATTTTGAAGATTTTTCTTTTTCTTAGTGAGTGGGTTTCTTAGAAGACTTGGATTGAATCTGAGTCTTCTTTGAAACCTTATCATTAAAAGGTTTTGAGCACTCACCTTAAAACTTATAGGAGAAATTTCAACCTTAGCTTTACCTTTTTCAGATGACATGAGTGGGATTTTGATAGGGTGAGAAACTTTTGACTCTTTTAAACTTTCTGAAACCATGTCAAATTTTTCTCTATAGACAGTTAATTCTACAGTTTGTTGAAAACTTTGGTTTGCCTATTTTTCCTCACTCTTAAGAAGAGCTTCTTGATAATCAAGAGCTTTCTTTCGAGTTGACTTTAATTCCTTTTCTACAACTTTTATTTTTCAAAGGATTGAACAATGAGACCTTGGATGACATAATCACAAGGTTCTATCATCTTTTGACTAAACTTGACAATCACCAGGTTGAGTATTCAGAGTCCAAAAAGATAGAAAAGCTTCTTGATGCTTTACCAGCGAAGTGAGAGATGTACACTACGCTGATAAAACGTGATGAAGAAAAGTTGGAAACTCTTACTCTAGAAGAAGTTATTGGAACTTTGAGAGCCTACAACTTTAAGTTACAGAAGAAGGAGAAGGAATTTGATCAAGTACAGGATCCTGAAATGTACTTTGGGAAATCAAAGTCATCAACTTCTTGTGAACTGAAGTCGTGGGCCACAACATTCTTTTCTGGAGAAGAGGTAATACCAGTTGAAGCTGAAGAATCTGGTGGTAGGGCATTCTTAGGGTTTTCAAAACCGGAAGACAAATCACACAATTCAGGATCAACTTCTCAAGGTTATACCAAGATGCCTATGAGCGTTAACTCAGCTGAGGAGCATCTAAATCTTCTAGCTTCGTTTGTAGCAACATACGACAACTGCTTTCAAGGTAAAATCCATGATCCAACTCTGTGGGAAGACGATTACGATCAGGTAGATTCAGACGATTTAGAACAAATGGACCTACAATGGCAACTGGCCATGGTAGCGCAGAGGGTCAAACGGTTTATGAAGAGAACTGGTAGAAATCTGAGTATGAGTAATAATGTTAGTTTTGATAAGTCAAAGGTGAAGTGTTACAACTGTCAAGGGTTGGGACATTTTGCTAGAGAATGTCAAAGGCCAAAGGTTGAGAACCATTAGAATCAGGGAAGACAGAATTCCGGAAGTTCGGGGAATCAGGCTGCAATAGCTGGTCTGTCAACGAATGTATCTTCTAACAGACAGCTAGATAGTACATATGATTGGAGTACTCATCCGGAGTCTAATGCCAGAGCTTTTATGGTTGAGGTAACTTAGACCGATGACAGAGATGAAACAGAAAAGGAGGATATCCAGCAGTCCGATTCAAATCCCTTGATGTTGGAAAAATCTGAGGAGCAGACCACTCTAGAGTTTGCAGCTCAAATGGCCAACGTGGAATCAGACATGCAACCATGATAGCTCAAATCCAATCCTTAAAATCAGAAAATGCTAGTTTCTTAGATATTAAGGAAGATCTTAGAGCTCAGATGAAAGGCGATTCTCAAGATGCAGTAGCTCTAAAAGACAAATTGAGTGAGAAGTGTGTTAGGAATGAGCTAATTTATGAGCATATAGAGGCCTTGATGAAAGAGATCTCCTTAAAAGATAAAGAATTAGCAGAGCCTAGGGTTAAGGTTGTAGAGGTCAATAGTATACTTGAAAAGTTTAGGAACTCATCTCTGAATTTAGGCAAAATGTTAGACGCCCAGAGACAATCTAAGAAACCAGTTGGCCTAGGATATCAGGAATGTTCTCCACCGTTCAATAATAACTATGTGCCTCAACCTCAGGATAAGACCATGGAAATGGTTGAATCAGAGGAAGTAACTGTAACTGTAACCTATAAGGCTTCAACCACTAAGGTGCAACAACAACCCCTAAGGTTAAGAAAACTGTTAAGTTTGTGCAGTCAACTAGTGGAGTAAAACTAGAAGAGGCAAAAAACTGTGAGTGATAATAACCAAGAGGTGTTTAACACAGTAGTTGAAACTAAAGAAAATGACTCTAGTGAGACTCCTAAGTCAAAGGGTACCTGTAAGGAGCCTACTGAAAAAATGTCTTGTTTTAGATGTCATGAAAAAAGTCATGTTGCTTCTAGCTGTCCTTATAAGAAGCCAGAGTCTACACCTACTGTAGGGAAGCAAGAAGCTCAAGCCTTAAAATCAGTGCCTAGTATTGCAAGTTCAAGTAGTTCTCAAAATTTTGATAAGAACTCGAATGCAACAACACGAGTAGGTGCTAAGCAAATTCAGGTGTCAATAAGACAAAGTGAAGGGATTAGGACAAATTCACCGAATAGAGTCGCTAGTCAATCAAGGTCTGAACACTAATCACTCAGCTCCACAACAGGTTCTTAATAAAAAACGAGTCACCTAAAAGGAGAGATGGGTATTTGAAAGAGTTCAAGTATGTGGACGAGAATGATATTAGCATGTCAGTTATCGCTTGGGTTCCCCGTGATAACTAACTTGTTTTTTTTCATGTGCAGGAGTTAACTACAGGTCTTAACAACAAATGGTTCGTAGATAGTGGTTGCTCTCGTCAGATGACTGGGGAAAGAAGTCTACTGACGGACTTCAAGAGTGGGAACAAGGGGTGTGTATCATTTGCTGGGAATAAATGAGGCAATGTCAATGGAACAGGAGCAGTCTCTAACGGGATGATCACTCTTGATCAAGTCTACTATGTAGATAAGCTTGGTCACAATCTCATTCGTTTCTCTCAGATCTGTGATAAACAACATTCAGTCCTCTTTACTGATATAGAAGCGTTAGTGCTAAAGCCGGGATTCTAGATGCCTGAAGAATGGATTATGATGAAAGCTCCAAGGGTGAATGATCTGTACATGATGGACATGTCGATAATAGATTCATCGATGGAATCTATATGTCTACTATCAAAAGACTCAGATTCCGAATCTCTGCTATGGCACAGACGTAAGGCACACTTGCACTTAAGGAAGATGAACTTCATCACAAAAAATTGCCTTGTGCAAGGTGTTCCATTGAATATTTTTCAGTTCAAAGATAAGTGTGTACAGTGCAAAAATGGAAAGCAACATAAGAAGCCACACAAATCGAAGACTCAGAACTCAATCGTTTTCACCTTCGATTTGCTGCATATGGATCTCTTCGGTCCAATCAACAAAAGGAGTATTGGTGGTAGTTGGTACTGTTTAGTTATTACTAATGATTACTCACGTTTCCCTTGGGTTTTCTTTCTAGGTACAAAGGACAAGACAACAAGCACGCTGATTGGGTTCTTAGACCAAGTCGAGAACTCATACGGGAAAAGGGTAAAACGTATCAGGAGTGATAACGAAACAAAATTTAAAAATGCAGAAATTGGTGTATACTGCCTAACTAAAGGCATAGTGCATCAATTTAGTGCACCCTATGAGCCACAACAAAATGGGGTGGCATTACGTTAGAACAGGACTTTGATTGAAGCAGCAAGGACTATGCTCTCGGATTCAAAGCTTCCTACCATGTGGGGAGAGGTAGTGAATACCACTTGTCATGTTTTAAACAGAGTCCGTACTGTTAAATCACTGAACAAAATCTGTTATGATGTTCTGAATAAAAGACCACCGAATTTAACTGGCTTTGAACCGTTTTGGGGTGCCATGTACTTCATTAAAAACAAAACATCAACCTAAATTTGGTGAGAAGGCTGACGAAGAATACTTCCTAGGTTATGTCCCGAACACACCAAACAAGAGGGCTTTTGATAAAACTACTGGTTCAGTTGAAATTGTGTTTGACATTGATGTCACAAGTTATTCACATGAACCCCAAACTAGTCCAGAATGGTTATTTGATTATGACTCTGTGTTTGAATCATTTAACATTCCGTTTAGTGGAAATGCAGGTACTGTGGAAAACAACTTCTCGTCTTTAAATCTTAACGACGATAGTAGAGTATTTCCAAATTCGAGCATTCCCACGACATCTGAGACTACATCGACTGAAGACAGGTCCCCAACAAATAATGAAACTTTGTTGCCTACGGATAAGAATCAGACAAACAATTCAACCTCAGAAAACAGTGATCAAGAAGAAGATGTTGTTCTGTCTGAAGTCACACCCCCATTAGGCGAAATAAGATCAAATTTGGAACATAATCTTCAGGTCGTTGCAATTGAAACATTGAAGGTTAATAAGGATCATCCAATTGAAGATATCATTGGGAATCTAAATGCCGGTATGAGAACTAGGAGTAGTGTGAATAGTAACACAATGCTGTTATCGATGATCAACAACTCCAAGGCATTTCACATGTATTTATGTAACATCCAGCATTAAACCAGGTTAGCAACTACAACCTAATCAGTATTTAATAGCCAATTATAACCTAATCAGTGGTCATTAGCAATTAATCAAAGTGTTTAACAATATTCATAAGGAAATTCAACTCAATTAGAATCAAATTCAAAGGGTGCGATGAATCGGGAAATCAATTAATCCGATCGATTTACGATATGATGGATTAATTGAACTAAGTACATAATTAAATTATGATTAGTGACACTAATCATACACTAATACACTTACTTAACATTAATTATGCAAGACTAAAACAATTCATTAAAACAATGCATCCAAAAGTGTTTATAAATTTACTCGAAAATGGAAATACAATAATACATTTCTAAATACAATTATACAAAAAAAAAATGAAAATACATGGAAATACCATGATGATGGCCGGCCTATATGTGGTACACATATAGAGTTTGACTTCATTTTTTCAATACATTACCCATTCACCATCACAATCAAGTCTTTCACACCTCTCCCTTTCATTTCATCTAGATTTATACTCGATTAAACGCATCCGGTGCATCACCCTTCAATCTACGCTAATTTGCATTTTACGCCAATATTTGTCATCACAAGCTTGGTGAGTCTTCAAAGCCCCTATTTTTACACTGTTATGTTTTGGGGTTAAAATATCTGCTACGTTTTCATATGGACACGGAAATAACTTCATTTCTACATGTGGTTCCATCGGCCCTCAAATCATGAACCGTTAATTGCATTTATTTGTAAGCGCGAATATATTATTGTGACACCCATGCCACAATAACCACCATTTATAATACACCCAGGTTTAATCACCAAACACGGGATTACATAATGATATGAATATTAGTTAAAGTACGGAAGCATTAAAGGTACATAAATTAAAAGAATACAACTGAATCAAACACCCTACGGTGCTACAAGGTTTCAAGTCTAAGTCTACATACTCAAAAGCATTACATCAATCAATAATTTATTACAACCATATTCCCATTTTCCAATTACCAAGCTGAGTAGTAGATATTTTCAAACACTCCAACAGATGACCTAACTAGAACGTCCCGCAGCGGATTTCCCCTTTTCCTGTAAAAATTTAACAACTGAGGGGTAAGCGAATGCTTAGTGAATACCAATGATTTTACACATTCCACAAATCCTTATCATGCCCCCAAGAGTAACCGCGGTAACCCATACCGTATACTCCACACGAACACAAAGTACGCAAACCCGAGCCGCAGCTCCTTCGAGATGATGCTCGGCATAAGAAAAACGAACGATCTGAGGCAGACATAACATCGGGGATGACCTACTGTCTATCCTGACCACAGAGGTGTCAAACTCTTGGTCAACAGCACAGTAACATCAGAGTACAGATGCGACCCGCAGGTCCATCAATAAGATGCACAACAAAGAAACGGACATGCAACATGTAACACCTGGAATCTAGCAGCAGGTATGTGTAATTTATTTATTGGCTTTAAGAGTTGTCTTAATGAGTTGGCGGATTTTAATTGATTAATTGCATGTGAGTTAGTAAAGTAGATTACTATTACGTGTAATTTTAATCGGTTGAGATAATAACCGGTTTAGCAGTAATTGGGGATTTGGGTTGTTTCAATAAGTTAATTAACATTCTGAACTCAAGTCATTAATTTAAGATTAATTGGGTTAACGGGCAGTTACCTAGTGATTAACGAGTATCATACCCATTTTAATCGGGTTCGGGACCGGGAATGTATATATATCGTGTTATGATTCCTCCTTCTTCATTTTTCCATTACAACCCAAAGGTGTGAGTGTGTGCTTATGTGTTCCAGCTGAATATCTAAAGGAAGAAATAGAGAAAAGAGATCAAAGGCAGCCATAACGAAGATCTTGACTCCTCCTTCAAGTTAAAGCAAATTCAAGATCAATCAAGGATTGAGGTTGGTGGTCCATACCCAATGAATTAAATTATTGTATTATGTAGTTAAAGTAGTTTAGGGGTTGAATTAGAACCCCTAAAGTGTATGAAATCGGGATCAATAAGGATTCCCGTAGCTGTATAAAAACAAAGCGTAACCTTCTCTGTTCGTCGCCGCATCGCGCCCGCGCTCCCCTGGTCGCGCCCGCGATCAGGGTGAGGCGGCTAAAAGGTGGTCGCTGGTGATTGATCGCGCCCGAGATATTAATCGCGGGTCGGACGAGCACGGGAATGCTCGGATGAGCCCAGCCGCGATAGGAGGGGCAGCGCGGGGTCATTGCGCCCGCGATGACTGGCCGCGACGAGGAGCCCGCAACCACGGTCACAGCCGCGCTCCTGGCCGCGCTCGTGTGTCTTGACTTGTTGATTATATTGAGCTAGTGAGTCTAATAGTGTAGTCGTTGTGAGTTCTGTAGTTAGTCGTTACAGTGTAGTTGTATTTATTGTTGCCAGGATTTCGTAGCTAAACCTGGGACTTGTAGAGACTGCCATTGATAGCGAGGCTGTAGTCGTGCTTCAGGTGAGTTACTTACTTGTTGTTTACTATCCGGGTCCGATGCGGATCCTTTTTCAGGTTGATACTCGCTAGCACAGAGCAGAGCACGTGGTTCACGCGTACTGGTGTGGTGCGCAGAGTAGATAGACCTGTTGGGACATTCCCAACCCAGAGGTCCTGACAACCCACTACTTTGTGGAGTGGGCTATGCAAGCTATGTCGGGTCGCTCCTAATGAGGCGTCAGGCAGTTGAGGCCGACCGCATGTTGATTATTAGTCGTTATATTGTGCTAACTATTTTATAAACTGTTTTAACGTTGTTTATAGTGACTCACCAGCTTTCCGCTGACTGTTGTTTTGATTGTGGATCTCAGGTACGAGGACTGAGGCTAGGGATACAGCGGGCAGTAGCCGAGAGCCGCCACGTGGACAGTAGTTAGTAACTACTTTCGTAAGTAGTCTTGCTATTTTGTGGTTTGGCTTATGAGCCAGTGACCTTCGGATGACTGTAACCTATACTCATGTTGTGGTTGACTGACATTATCGACGGGGGTTGGTTCCCGTCTCGTGTTATTTTATGCTTGATGTCGATGTTTAGTAGTAATTAGCTGTTTAACCCTTGATGATGTTATCTATGGTTGGATGACGTGGATTATGAGTCCCATGTGGCATTAGTCGTAAAAGTAGGGTGTTACACAACAAATATGAATGTGCATCAACATATACGCAAGTTAGTAGAGTGCCAAACGAAAGTGAAACAACATGCCTCAGCATGCAAAGCAAACATAAATCAGATGCAGACATGTTAAAATCAAAGGTACTCACAGTGGATGCGCTAGTAAACTTCTAGTTATCTTATTTCTACTCGGGATTTCAACCGGACACGAAAGTACCCCACTATGGGTTAAACAACACCACAAGGGACCTGTTACATTTCCATAAGAAAATCATATCATAAATATGTTCCTCAACAAATGTACATCAAGTTGTACAATCAAAAGTGTTACAACATTCGGAACCTTCATCCAAAACTCACGTTATAAACCATCATTTAGGGTGCTATTATTCTCAAATAACCCTTCATTACATGCCTTAATATAATACCAAAAATATTCCAAAAGTGTAATTAATTAACCATAATTTCGGGTCCTTAATAACCCATCCGAATTACACATGTACAACATAGAACTCGCCGAGTTCGTCAGGGAACTCGCCGAGTTCAGGTCCGAATTACAAATCCTCGGCCGGATTTCGGATCCATCCGAATTACGTTGACCCATCCGAATTCGGGTGAACCCGAGTTCGGTTCTTTATTCGATTTCGGTCCAATCTAATTTCGGGTCTCATCCGAATTCGGGTCCCAATCGAATTTGGATCCAACACTTACTAATTTTTGAAGATTTATTCAAGTGTTCTTGGGAACTCGCCGAGTTCACCAGCAGATTTGCAGTCAAAAATTTCCAAAAATAATTTATAGCCACATGCAATCCATACATTTGATATATTACTGTATATTGAGTGTTTTTGATCCATTTTACACATCAATAACATCAAAATTCGTCCAAATTGGACCAAAAATAAGGAAAAACCTCACAAAATTTCAGATTTCTAACCTTTTTGGACGAATTAAGTGACGATTCTTGTTTCTGAACCTTCAAGAAACTTCCAAGAATGATTTCCAACTACTATAACAAACATGCAACCACATTTCCTCAGATTTTGAATCCGAACTTTTTACATATTTATTCATAAAAATAGATACTCAAACTTGAAACTATGTTCTTACCTCCAAATCCACTTGATCCTTGTTAATATTCAGCTTGATTCACGAGTCTAGTTCCAAAATTTCGAACTTTCAGCAGATTTTAGAGAGAGATCCGAGAGGGAGTTGAGTTTTAGAGAGAGTGTAAGGTCTACCACTACGAGATCTATCTAGACGCGGATCCGTCAACGAGTGCGGAATCCTCGTTAACGGTTAGACGGAAAACTCTCAACTACGAAACACGGAGACTATCAGAGGCTGAACGAACGACTGACGAACGATCCTACGAACTGATTCTCTCCGAAACTGACCTAAAGAAGATGATAAACTCGAGATCTCTTTAAGCTTAATTCCTCACGAATTCTGCAAAAAGTCTAATAATATCTCGAGTCTATCCCTAATTATAGACCCTGATTCGAGTCTGATGTGGGTCAAACTCGAATCTGGCCCAAGGCCCATTTGAGTCTGTCCACAAAGACACTCTCGAATCTGGGCTCTTCGAATCTAGGCTACATTCGAATCTATCACAGATTCGAATGCTAAGCCTTGTATGATTCGAATCTAGTCTTTTACATAAACAAGTAAGTGTTGAAACTTATGTTATTACTTATGATTGATTTTATCTTTGTACTTTATGTTTGAACTTCTTATAATACGTTACATCAAGTTCAAACATACAAACACTAATAAATATCAACCATATATAAACATATATAACACACACTTGCTAAAATCACAATGTAGGATCACTTAGACTGCTATCGTCACACAGGATGTACCAACAGACTCCCCCTTGACGATAGCTTCTAAAAATTCACACATTTGACTTAAGAACTTTGTATATTTATTGATTCAAACTACTACCAGCATACAAACCTTTTTCGACACATACCTTGACTACATTTTCATACTTACTAGCTTCACTGTCCATATGTGCATCACTAGAGATCTTACAGGCATGCAAAATATGAAGATCATCTTTGGAGAGGTTTACCAGGTGAAGAGGGTCGTAGACTCTAAGAATAACGTTTTCTTCAAAATCTTCCATGACCGCTTCCCCAGTCTCAGTGTCAGCGTACCACCAATGTAGATTCTTCAAAACATTCTGTGGCATCGGCTTGAGAGGCACCTTCCTAAGACATCTAGCTGGTTTATAGTGAATCCTCATCCAAGGTCGTCTAGTTAGAGGATCGATACGTGACGGATCCTCTACTCTTCTCCCGACCCTTGGAATCAATCGCTCAAACTTCCTTGATCTCCCCTCCTTTCTTATGATTCTTTCAATTACGTTCGCGTAGGATTCATTGCCAATGTTTATCAGATCTTTCCATGCTAGCGCAGTGATTTCGATCTTTGGCAGGGAGTTGAACGCTTTTAAAGTTCGCCTCAGGTACTGAAGCCCGTCTTTCCTCTTAATTACAAATAGCTGCAGTTCTCTATCAAAGAACCAGCTTAATATGCGCTCAGACAGCTTCCCAGTACCCGACACTCTCATTGTCTTTTTAATCTCTAACTCCTTCTTTTCAGCTCTGAACCATAATTTTCGTTTTTCTTCATTTGATAGCTCTCTAGCAGGTTCTTCTGTTCATGGCTGAGCATTCAATGCAGCATTCACTACATCTATGTTGACAATATTATTCCCATCTATCATGTAAGTATCCGTGATAGGATTCTGCTGTACGACTATCTCGTCGGCTTCATCATCCTCATCAGCAACTACTTCGTCATCCGACTGCCAGTCTACTATCTCCTCTGGCACAAACTCACCTTCTTCCAGCTCTTCATCGTCATAATCAAAACCTACATCCATAGGATCATCATCGAGATCCATAAGAGCGTCGATCATCTCACTGATTTCAAAATCTGTAGGCTGTTTTGATGAACTTGCTTCTCCAATTTCTCCTTCAACTTGACTGGGCTCCCCCTGAACTTGTGTAGCCTGAGCTGCAGGAAAATCTACTGGCTCATTCTCATTATGTGCATCGGGATCATTGCCTTCGTCATCTTCATCTCTACGCTGCTCCTCATGATCCCTACAACTTGTCTCCCCCTGAGCTTTTAGATTTTTCATTAGCTGCTCAAGGAGGGACCGCATCGATCGGATCTCTGACGATTGATTAGCAATAAAGGACTTTAACTCTGTGTTCTCTTCCCTCACATTCTCCACAATCTTCTTTAACTCGGCATTATCCTTATCAAGATTTGCATTATGCGCCTGGAGTTCGCCGATCGCCTTTGTTAGGCCTAAGATTTGGACATGCTGGAAGTCAACGCACCCCTTAAGCTGCACAAACCGTTGGTTGTCAGCGTAGGTGGTCGAAGTAGATGGAATGGATTGTATAGGAGTTGGGCGAATTGGGGATGGAATATATGGTTCATGTTGAGGTGGTGGTGGTGGTGGTGGAGCGGTGGCTTGAGGTTCTTGAGTTTGAGTTTGAGGTTGTTGTGCATCGGATGCTGAGGATGACCCTTGCATAAACCTGTGACGCTTGGCCCTTTGCCGAGTCACTAAGGGAGCAACTTCCTCCTCTTCAAAATCTGAATCATCAGATTCCCTTGCTACTCTCCTCCTCGATCCTTCTTCATTAACTACCAACCTAGATCCATACGTTCCGATTTGAATATTAGGTTCTATAGCCACTGATTCAGGAGCTGCAACCTCTAGCTCCTCCATTTCTTCCGACTCGGTTTCCGATGATGTCAAAACTTTATCAGCCCGCTCTGGCTCATACTCTTCAACATCTCTAAACACGTCTTCCTCTCCTTTTGGTGGACTAAGTAATTCACCTACTAGCGCTGCAGCCACATCTTCGTTCGCATGAGGCCCTGCCTCCCAGATTTCATTAAGCGTTTGGCATAGCTGTTCAGCTTCGCTCGGAACATTTGAGGGCCCGGCTTCTTGAACTTCTGGTTGCTGACTTGTCGAAGGCCTTGACGCCTGAGTTTGACTCGCTGATGGTCTTTGTCTACGTCTTTGAGCACGCGGTTGTGGTTGTTGTGGTTGTTGTTGTCTCGGTTGAAATTCAACTACCCCTGCCCAGTTGGCAACATCCGGGGCTTGGAACTCCCTATCCAAGATTGCTCCGAATAACGGACGCTCAACAGGAACAGCCAACCTTCCTCTGTGCGAGGAACAGTCAGCGAAAATCCTTTTATCCATCATGGCAACGCTGTGAATGTCATTCGACGGCGGCAGATTTGGCAAGAAATGCCTGATCAACATCATAATGAACCTTGGGTACAACAAGAATTGTTGATTTTCGGGAGCTGTGATCTGGTGAACAAATTCTGAGAAGAACATCTCCGAGAAGCTATATGGTCGATTATAAACCATCGCGACTATCCCAGATTGAATTTTCGCAACAATATAGTCAAACTCTGCTTTATTTGGAGCAAAACATACCATAAACACATGAGCTAAAAACCTCCACTGCCCGATTAAGCCACTCTTCATGTATGACACCTTCGTCACATCAAGACTGTAACCCATTCTCTGAAAGGCCGCTTGCCTTATGTTCAGAGGAAACTCTATCGGACCAGCTTCTTCTTCTTGTGTGCCCAGCTGCAACACTTGTCACAGCATATCTGCCGAGAATACCAGCGGTTGTCCAGCAATTCGAGTGCGTAGCACTGTCGGCGTGACCGAGCAGTCTACCTGCAGATGATCGTAAAACTGACGAATGTAAGGCAAAACGAGCTGCACATTATGAGACAGTGCAAAACCGATCCTAGACTCTACTAGGAAATCAAGCACTTGTCTAAATCCCTGCGCCTCAGGGAGATTATGATCTGGATGAAGCACCATATTGTGCTTAGGCACAAACGCTCGCACAGCCATTTCTGCACAATAAACAAAACTATTAGTCATTAAAAATCAATAAACTTGTTTAAATTTAAATCTGTTTTATTTTGAACTTGTTTAAGTACAAAATCCAACACAATTAAATTTCTACAAGTTTAATAAATTTTAAATTAAATGATGCAAATAAAATAACAGATTCGAATATAATAGATTCGAAAAAGTCCCTGTTAGAGTTTGGTGACAGATTCGAAGTCCCTGGTCTTCTCGAGTCTAATGACAGATTCGAGACATCTCAGGATTAGATTCGAACCGCCGATTCTATTTCAAAGACCAAATCTCTTGATTTTAACCTTTTTGGACTTAGAAAATTACATTCAATTGTCCTACTAGTTACTAATCACAGATATATGCCTTTAATTTGACTGTTTATCGGTCCAAACTTGGTAATTTTTTAAAAACCCTATTTCGACCCTTAAACCTTCAAAAATCGATGATTTAGCCTAACATGGTGTATAAACCTACAAGAATCTTGTACAATCAAGTTGATTATACCTAGATACAGTAGTAGAATCGAACACACTAGCTTTAAACTCGACAAAATGTCATTTAGGAGAAATATGGTAGACTCGAGAACAGATTCGAAATCGCCACAATAGATTCGAGAAAGTAGATTCGACAACAGTAAGAATTAAATGTCTTCACTGTTGACCTATATATACTACCAACCTTCGAGTCTAAGGCCAGACTCGAATCTACTGACAGATTCGAAGCTGTCCTAATTCGAGTCTGTCCTAAACTCGAAAACACCAAACACTTAGAAAAATTTCGAAAATCTTTGAAATAACTTCAACTTTTTCAACCTTTTTCTACGGTATTGTGTAACCAGATAAACTATGCCAAAGCTTTTACCCTAAGCATAAGATATTTCACGCAATGTTTATTGTATCCAACTTTGAATGCACCTTCAGAATTTTTGACCTTTTACCTAAGTAAAAAATTAAACTAAAATAAAACAAAATAAAATAAAATAAACTAAGGTAAAAATAAAATAAAATAAAATAAAAATAAAATTTTGACCAAAAATTTATTCTAGACTTAAGCTATACTTAACAAATTTACAACCTAAGCCAAAATTAAACGAAATGTTTTTGATGAGTATAGTCTAAGAAAGGTTCAATCAGATAGCGATGTCTGATACTTACTTTCAGTACTTAAACTTTCACAC
The DNA here is from genome assembly GCA_020465985.1 of Centrapalus pauciflorus. Taxonomy (NCBI): domain Eukaryota; kingdom Viridiplantae; phylum Streptophyta; class Magnoliopsida; order Asterales; family Asteraceae; genus Centrapalus; species Centrapalus pauciflorus. Next base: position 2,657 of record JAANYP010007837.1, on the reverse strand, counting down.
TTAGGAATTTTTGATTCCTTTGATTATTTGTCGTGACATACTTATTTAGCCGATTGTTGGTATTTTACCCCTTTAAACATTCTACATTTCGGAATATCCCTTGGCCTTTTTAGTTATCAGGAAATTATCTTACGTGACTCAGACATAGACATACTTTTATGATCAAGGCACACAGACAAAGATTCTAACTTGTTGGTATTTGCAAACTTTCTTTAAAAGACAAACATCGGACACAGGTCTGTATTTTCATACAACAAAGTGTCTTAGTTTGACTTAAGGTTTATTCTTAAAGTTAGCAAGACAGCGGTGACAGGTCTGTACTGACGTACAACAAAGCGACATATCTGCTAACCCGAATCTAAACAGAGACAACAGGTCTGTACTTACGTACAACAGAGTTGCATGTTTTCGACTCTCAGTTTTATATGATATTTCTATTCTTTCCATTTTAAGATGTATTTGATGTTGCCATACATCCACAGAAAGTTTGCATACCTCATTTAGACTCAAAGTTTGTATGTCTTGTACATAAAAATTAAGACCGATTGGTCGTACATCTAAGTTAGTGACACGCTTGACTTTTTCTAGAATATTTTATTAGCCTTGAGATTCCCTATATGTATTATGCCTACCAACACATCAAACTAAATAAAGTATAACACTTAGGATTTAGTTGCATTATGTGTGAAAGCCTAAAAAACACTAGAGTTTGTAACGACTGTGCTACTTTCGTCACTTTGAAGCCTATGTAATCTAAGACCTAACTCATTTCTGATATCTCTTTTTTTTTTGTATTTTGTAATTTCTCTCTTTTTTCTCATTGTTTTCATAAGAAAAAAGCTCAATAAAATACAGATACTCCTATAACTTACTTAAAAATAATAGAAACTTACTAAAAAAAGAAACTTTCCTTAAAATTAGCAAGACTAGCTGTAAGAAAGAAATCTACGACTCTAAAAGAAAATAAAAACTACTCACTACTTAAGGCCAACATTACTCTGGGTTGCGCATTCCATTCGTTGATTAAATACTCAAACCGTGACTTATCAAACGTTTCGGTAAATAAATCTGCATTATTAATCTTCTGTTGCCACTACCAGTTTGATTAGTCTTTTTCAATGCACAATCACGAATTAAAATGATGCCTTATGCTATGTGCTTTGTTTTTGTTTGTGTAACGGATTATAGTTGACAAGGAGTATATTGTCTATCCTAATTGGAGTTTGAGTGTAAGCCAAACCGTAATCCCGCAATTGTTGTTGTATCCACAGAACCTGTGAGCAGCAACTACCAGCAGCAACATACTCAGCCTCGCACGTTGACACGGCTACCGATGTCTGTTTCTTGCATTGCCAGGAAACCAGTCTCCCTCCAAGGAATTGACAACCTCCAGTTGTTGATTTGCGCGTCAAGCTGCATCCTCCGTAGTCAGAATCTGTGAACGCCTCCAACTCTAGATCTCCCTCCGCGTGATACCAAAGTCCCAGCTTCGGTTTCGACTTGAGTTATCGTAGAATCCGCTTCACAGCTTTCATATGCATCTCCTTCGGATTCGCTTGAAACCTGGCACAAATACACACAGATGATCCAAAGATGATATCATCGACGTACACTTGTACCAAGATAAAGTGTTCTGCCTTCCTCTTAACAAACAGAGTACTATCTATCCTACCCCTTTCAAAATTGTTTTCTAAAAGATGGTTGGATAGAGTCTCATACCACGTCCTAGGTGCCTGATGCAATCCATAAAGAGCCTTATCTAAGCGATATACTCTATCAGGATATTTTGGATCTGTAAATCCGGGCGGTTGTTCTACATACACCAACTCCTTTACTTTCCCATACAGGAAAGCACTCTTAACATCTAACTGATATACTTTAAAGCCCTTGAAGGAGGCAAAAGCTAGAAACAACCTAATGGCTTCCAGCCTTGCTACTGGTGCAAATAACTCGTTGTAATCGATTCCCTCCTCTTGGTTGAAACCCTTTACAACTAACCTAGCCTTGTTTCGCGTGCTATACCCCGATCGTCTCTTTTGCACTTAAAAACCCATTTGGTTCCTATGGCAATTTCCCCTCGAGGTAACGGAACTAACTCCCAGACTTCTAGTTTCCTAAATTGCGAAAGTTCTTCCTGCATCGCTTCAACCCAGGAGTTATCCTTAAGTGCCATTTGCACATTCTTAGGCTCTACTTGCGATATGAAACACGAATAGAGACATGTGTGATATGCCTCGGAGTCGTTTATCATCGACAACAACACTGTGTTATTATTTACACTACTCCTTGTCCTCACACCCTCGTTAGGATTCCCTATTATGCTTTCTAATGGATGGTTGTTGTTAATTCTAGAGGTCTCTATTTCATCAACCCTTAGATTATCTCCTAAGTTAGATCCTATTTCACCTAATGGGGGAACAGGCTCAGCTTCTACATTTTCCTCCTCATAGACGTTTTCCTCAGAGTTGGAACTTGATGCTTGAGTCTGATTCTCAGTGGTAGGTGTTTCTTGATCAGCAACTTCTGGAGATCTATCTACAGTCGCAGTAGGCTCGGATGTAGATTCAAACGTGGTCCTCGGAAAGATATGGCCTTCGTCATTCAGATGCAACGTCGCCATGTCCTTTTCGATTGTACCTGCATTATCATCCAAAGGA